>VZSE01014922.1:1624811-1638570 GCA_013398275.1 Promerops cafer | reverse complement strand
GAGAGGAGAGGAGAGGAGAGGAGAGGAGAGGAGAGGAGAGGAGAGGAGAGGGCAGCTGCAAACCACAATTCTTTTCTATGGGACAAGATCCTTCCTGCACATTCTCTTCCCTAGACTGAACAATCCCAGTGCTCTCAGCCTCTCCTTACAGGGCACAAGCTCCAGTCCCTTTCTCGTTTTAGTAGACCTTCGCTGGATGCACTCCTGTATGTCCATGTCCCTGATGCTGGGGAGCTCAGCCCTGGTTAAACACGTCTGTATGACAAACACTTGACAGAGCACCCAGACTGTGTAACGAGGGCTGAGCAGAGGGGAGGCATCACCTCAGTCAACCTGCTGGCAACGTTCTGCCTGATGCAGCCCAGAAGGCTGCTGGCCTTCTGTGCTGGTTAGTAATGAACTTCTTGTCCCCCAGTAGCCCAGGGCTATTCTCTACTAAGTTGCTTTCCAGATGATTAGACACAATGTGTATGACAGCAAGGGATTGCTCTTCCCAATTTCAGGAGGTTCTTGTTGGTTCACTGCTCCAGCTCTTCCAGGTCCCTCTGAATGGCAGCACAAGCCTAAATCATAAATGCACAAGTTATTCTTCTCAGTTTTGTCCTACCTGCAAACTTTCTGAGGATTTGCTTGGTCAAGTCATCAGTGTCATTAATAGTGATGTCAAGCAGTACTGGCAAGCATTCATCTCTGGTATACCCCACCAGTGTCCAGCTTCCAGATTGACTTTATGCTGCTGATCACAACCCTGTTCGGGTTTGTTTTTCTGTATGCTGTCACTGAAACTTAAAGGTTTACAAAATATTGGTTGGCTAAAGACAGGAGCAAATGAGGGAAAAAAAGAATGTGAGCTTTTTTGATTTTGAAATTTTAGCTCATTTACATATTAAGGCAGAAAAGATGTCTTTAAATTTAGTGGCTCAAATCAAAAGAAATAATTTTGAGGTTTTAAATAAATTTCTTTATTCATTTTAGTGTGTTAATTATATGATAGCTTCTATTAGTGCCAAAATGCTAAAATTTCTACAGAAGTAAATACTTATTTTCCTTTGTAGAAAATGGTGGTTTTGAAGTGTGCTTACTTCCCTTCTTACTGATATCTATCTTACTATAAAGATTTATGAAGAGAAGTAATTTAGGAACTGAGATAATCTTCCTCCATAAAGTTTATCTTTTTAAATAATAATACTGGCCTTACAGTGACACATGCAGTTCTTGTTAAAACTTGGAACTGAAAACAAGCACTCTGCAGAATGAGATCTTTTTAAAGTAAACAACTGAATCCAGGAAGCTTCATTACATTTAAATCCTGTTTTCTCATTAGGACTACAACTTCTTGCCAGCTGGAAGTGACAAATGTTTAGAAGGGAATTTGCTCTGCTACTACTTTAATTTTTATTTGTCAGTTTGCCAAGGCTTACCTCTTGGTTAGAGCATGATGCTAATAATGCCAAGGTTGTGGGTTTGATCCCTGTACAGGCCAGTCACTTAAGAGTTGGACTCGATGATCCTTGTGGGTCCCTTCCAACTCAGAATATTCTGTGATTAGCATTAGCATCTTGCAGCCACAGACCTGAGAATAGATAGCACTTGGCACTGGTTACTGTAGTAAAGAATGCCTCTTGTCAAGACTTCTTGAAAAAATTTAGTGCCAGAACAATTTGCCAGAGAGAAATCCATGCCCTTTTCTTGATTTTCTTTGTTCAAATTTCCTATTATTTTCATCCTAAGAAAATAATGAAGAAAATAAACCTTTCCAAAATATTATGAGAGAGGCAAGATCAAACACAACAATCAACTTGAGAAACCTATCCAATTGATCTGAGGATAAGAATCCTATTTCATAAACAATTCTGAAATATGTGGTTTTGCAATGGAATAAAGCAGAGACATTTTTCTTTTTTCACCAGGGAAAAGAAAAAACAAATAAGGACCAAAGAGCACACAACAGCAGAGCAGACCTCAAACTGATATAGCAAGAAGTCCAGTTGTTTCTTCAACTACATTTTGATATATGAATTAAACTGTGATAGAGACTGGAATTTTGATCTCTCACCTCTCAGAGATGTTCTTTTTGTTGGCCTTTTATGAGAAGGAATATTGAGGAATGGAAGCACTGCCATAAGCTACCTATGTCTCTCCCTGCAGAAGGGGAATTAAGCTGCAATCTCTGTGCTAGGCTCAGTTCCCTAATATAATTGATTTGTCTCCTTCAGCTATATAAAAAGAAACTCTGGGTCTGCTTTAGTTTTAGCTGCTTTAACAGTTCTTTCTGCCAAGACACAGGATGCATGAAAACAGATAAAAAAATGTGGCAAACACACTGTCAAATGAGGTCACACCCTGCTGCCAGAATAGCCATTTGGTTTGGGAACACTTAGACACAGGATAGTACACCAGGAACCCAGTATCCATCTCTAAACCAGTTCAGAAGCATGAAAAAACTAAACCTATTTTTGTAAACTGTTTGTCTGGCACATAGATTAGCCAGCACTGAGAAACTAGCTTTTCTCTCCATAGGAAATTTATTTGTCCCAGCTTTGCTGGCAGTTTTTTTCTATTCCCTTGGAACAAACTTGCTGTTCACAATTTTATTCAGATCTTAAGGAACACATTTTTGTTCTTGTTGGTTAACATGCTATGACAGATAGTATCTGTGGAGTCCTAGCAGCTATAGTGAATAACAGCCTGAAGTCTTACAGTCTTTTAGGATATTGCCACAGTTAAGTGATTGTCCTCCACACATTCCTTCCCTTTTCCAGCTCTCAGGATTTGCTGGTACTATGACTGTGTTCATTGCTGATCCAGAAAAATGTGCACTGCAGAAGGGTGAGCTAACCAAAATGGTGTTGACATGAAATGGATACATGTTTTTCACCCATACAGATCACCTATTTAATTATTAATGACTAATAATGATAATATTTTAAACAAAAATAATAATAATAATTTAAAACACTCTCCCTTAACAGGTAATATATATAAAATTTAACATCCTTTGTTAGACCAGCTGACAGAGGTAAAACATACAAAATTTAAATCAGAAAACACCTTTCATTTTTAAGGCATTTGCAAAATTGTCAGTGTCATTAGCACTTACAAAAGTGATTATACTGGAGTAAGATAAAAAGATAAGCTATCTCAAAACACAAAACTTTTCAGTTTTCCTGTGTGACTGTCTAGGCATTTCAATCTTAAGTTGGCATGCCCTGTATATTACAGATCCATACATCTCAGAGATGAGTTCTGACAACTTTGATGGAAATATAACGTATATCTTATTCCAAATAGCTAGTATGTCATATATCAAATCTCCCTAAACAGGCAGTCAGCCAAACTGCTGTGCAATGTCCAGCTTTGTGAGTTCTAAACTTGAAGGCAGAAGTCATTGGAGGCAGAGGGTGATGAAGAGAAAAAGTTTACCTAAGTATGTACTGAGTAGAGAATGGATTGTCCAGTAAGCTCTGGAAATGAACTTTTTAAAGACTTCCAATTTTCACTGTGGTTAGGATAACTAGGTGTTATTTCTACAAAGTAGATGTACCAATTGGGAGGACACACTTGAGAATTTCAGAGTGAAGGGTTACTTGGATGATGGTGACAATAATATAAGCACTTTCATAGAATTTAATGCAGATACAATTGTATCAAAATAATAATTTTTAAAAGTCCAGTTATATACTTCAATAAACTTAATGCATTTATTTGAAAATTTTTATAATGGATCAGTCTAAGAAAACAAATCTGGAATAAATTTTGAAAGTATAATAAAAGAGCATTCAAACAAAAGATGAGTTCAGTATACAACTCACCCACAGAGATTAAAAATATGATTACAAATGTTTACTACAAGCTTGAGCGAAAAAGTCAAATGAGGCACAAAGATGCAACAGTAACCAGAAGCCAATTAGTTGCAGAAGGGAAAGCTAGAAGTGGGCTCATGTGCCACTCAGTGGAGAAGGAAAGCTATTGATAGTTAATACCAAATAAATGAACTAATTTTTCCCATTTTTTTTAAATTTAAAAGCTAACTTGACTCAGCTATGAGAATTATTTTCAGTTGCAGAAGGAGAAAACAAAAAAAAAAATTATAATAACAGAGCAGATTATAGGGACTAGTTAGATAAATTCAATGTATTCAAGTTGACTATCCATTTCATTGTAGGACATTTAGGCACCTGCCTGATGAAATTTAGAGAAAGGCATGGCCAGACTAAAGGAGGTCCAAAGGAGGACCAAAAAGATGGTTGAACATCTCGAGAACATGCTCAGTGAGGAATAACCAAAAGTGTTAGGTCTTTTCTTCCTGGAGAAGGGAAGCCTCAGGACAGACCTACTTACAGCATTCCAGTTCTTAAAGAGCAGCTACAAAGAGGAGGCTCCCTCTTCCCCAGGAGGCACATGGAGATGACTGAGGACAAGTGAAATTTGCCATGGGAGAGGTTTCATCTCTACATAAAAAACTGATTTTCTATAATAAAAACAATCATTTGGTGAAAGGGAAGAGAATTCCTATCACTGGAGGTTTCCAAGATCTGATTGAACAGGGTGTTGTATAATCTCATTTGGGCTTCCACTCCCATGAAAGGTTTAACCAGATAATATTTTGAGGTTTCTTCCAGCCTGGTCTGTTCTATGATGCTACAATTCTTTGATTCTATGGTCTTGTGATCTCAGCTTTCCAGTGATTCTCTTTACAAACTTTTGAAAGACAGGAGAATTTCCAGAGGACTTGGAAAAAAACCACAAATGATGTCTTTAAAAAAAAGAGTAGATGGGATATTTAACAGATTCCTGATATTAATTTAAATTTTGAAAGAAACACTAGGTAGCATTTTAAATCAGAAACAAAAAAATAAATAAATAAACAAAAAAAAATCACCCCACCTTTAAATATTTAAAATGTGACAAGGAACTAAGGAAAAAAAATAGAGATTTATTAAGAACAAGGCTGGACAAATCCTAATTCTTTTGCATGAGAGAGTAACAGCATCAGATGGGAGGAAGAATGCAGAAGGGAAAAAATAAATAAATCCAAGACCAATCACAATGATGCATGTACTAGATTATGTTATTCAATAGAAAGAAAAATTCAAGATACCACATGTAGGAAGGAGGACTCTGAACAAACACAAGATGGTGAAAAATTAGCTAAGTAGAATCCAATGCTGAGAGCAGATCAAATCTGTAAACAAGATGACAAATGAAATAATGTTGCTGAAAAGCTATGCTGGGCTTTGTAAACAACAGTACAGTATGCAGGAACATAAAGTAATCTTTCTGCTTTGTTCAACATTGCTAAGACACAAATAAAGTAATATAGAAAGATGGGGACTTACTAAGAAAATTGCACAAGAGATTGATAAAAATGATCAAAACATGCTGTCTGAAAATTGTTATCTTAAAGAAGATCAAGGAGGGATATGATAACTGCTCTGAAGCATGTAAAAGACTCCTGTGAATGGTTAATTTTTTCATATTTATAGAGGAAAAAACAAAAAAAATATAGATATAAACTACAGAAAAGATACCTATAAATAAAACATTAGGGGAAAAAAGCTTTCTATTGCTAATGCTGGTGAGGCTTAGAAAGGGATTGCCTGAGAAGTTGTAGAGTGCTCATTATGGGAGATCTTTAAGAAATCATTAAACAAACATTAGTCAGAAACAGCAGAGACATATTTGATCCTTTTCTGTGTTGGAGGCAAAGACTTTTCGGATGTCTTGAGTTACAGCAAGAAGTTATCCTAATCCTTCAGTTTAAGTACACCTATAAATGGTGCTGAAATTGGAAAAGAACTTCACATTAAGGTAATATTCTGATAGCTTCAAAGGATGATGTTCTTTGCTATACTGCATGCACTTACTTTGTTGCTAGCTTGATAGATCTTTATAGGGAAAGAAAAGGACTAAAATAAAACTGTAGTGTAAGACTGAACTGGTAATTTGGGAGTGAGAAAGTTCCTTCTTTAATTCATTTCAGTGCGTTGCATTTAGCTTTCACAATTGTGACCACGATTTATACTAATATGAATGTCCTGCTGCACTTCCTAAATATGTAAAGGTAGAAAAAAAAAGGGAACTTTATTAGGTGACCTAGTGTTCAGGTATTGGCTATAACTCCCAGCTCCAGAGAAAATCCACTTTGTTCAACAGACCTAAAAGAACTCTTCATATCAGCAAAAGAGCTGGTCATTTTGGAAAGACTGATTCTCTCCTGAGAAAAGGGAAAATAAATAAAGATTAGAAAGAACTTAGGTATGGCACTGGGTTGTTTGGGTAATATTCCCTCATCTGGGTGCCTTAGTATTTCTTTTTGATTTTAGTGGTACTCAATTTGTTTCTTACTTTTTATTTTATTTTCGTTCTCAGCTCCTGGGAATGATAAGGCTTAGCTTCATGTGTATGGAGGGCAGGAAAGAGTTCAAAATCTCTAGAGGTTTTGAATTAACTTCTCCACATGTCAAAAGTTTCTTCAATGCTGTAAATGGGTTTACCTCAATGTGTTTTTCCATTATGTAACAACATATATAGGCTTTTCTGCTTTATTTTTAGATATACCTTCTTCCACTTGATAACATTAATGGTCGTTCAGACATGCATAATATGTAAACAAATAATTTTGCATACAGAATGAAATCTTTTCTGTACAAGAAAAGCTTCTGGATGAATTTTCAGAAAATAGTAACTGCCAAGGTTCAGCCTTCTGTAATTGAAGACAACGAAAAAGAAAATCTTATTTATTTCACTCAACACACTAAGAATGGTATCAAACTTGAAATTAATAAAAGAAACAAAAACAAAAAAAAACTACATTCCCCAAAAATCACACATCTGAATTGCAGGAATGAAGATAAAGTAACACTCATTAACTCTAATATAAATCTCTAGAAGCATATCAGGGCAATGACTCCACATATTAATAAACTACTGATTAAGAATTCTCATCACATCAAAACATAGAACAATTCAAGCAGTTTAAAGTTCTGTATCAAACTTCTCTCAAAGCTCTAACTAAATAGCTTCCCTGCTGCCAAAGTAATTATGTGGAAGAAAAATACTTCTGAACATTGTTTTCACTACTGAGTAATTTGAAGTCTTAACTATTCAGAAACATTATTAGATGAGTAGGATGGTTGGGATTTGTGTCTGTGTGTGTTTTAGTTGTGTGTTTTATCTTTTTAGTACTGCTTTCCAATGCCTTCTGCAAGTACTGCTCCTTCCACTATCCAACCTTCAAATTTTATGTTCACTTTCCTTTTCTATGTGAAATACTGTTACAAAAAGGGGAAAAAAAAATCAAAGAAGTGAAAACAAAACACAGCCCGACAGCAAACCCTCACGCACATTAGTTTTTGAACAAATAATCTTATTCTGTTTTCAGTAGAATCTTCTGACAGCTGGAAGATCCTTGAATTTCTCTATGTGATACTTGTTAAATTGAATTTTTTTGAGTGCCATGGTTTATGAATGGTATTCTCTAATTCAGTACTCCAGCTAAAAAAGACCACATGACATTACCCCCCCTGCTCCAATGGGAGCCACAAAAGCTGAAGATGACTGGTTGAGATATGAACAATTCATGGAAACAGCAATGAGATAAGAAAATGAACAGTAATGGCAACAATAGTAATAAAAAAAAGGTGTAAGACAAAGATATTATTTACACAGAAAAAACCCTGAACATAAACAAACATACTGGACTTTCCACCTTCTCCACTGGAAGGGAAAATCCATTTGCCCCACCCCTGGCACTGACCTAAGGTCATATCAGATCTGTATCCTGGCCACACACCCTCAGCCACCCTGCTTCCCAAAACCAGGACAATGAGGTATCAGTTGTAGCTGCACTGAATGTGCATTTTATGAAAAATTAACAATAAAATTCTATTCAGTAAAATCTCATCTACCATAAAGTTTTTAGTAAGTCGTTCTCAATTTGTGTGTGATTAAATTGCTACTGTAGATCTGAAGCTACTGTCACTGCTCTCTGCTTTCAGATATTTACAAAGGATAATGTAAACAATTTGATAATAAAGTCATGCACATAAACACATGCACTGCATCCCCCCAGTTAAAAAATTATTATCCAGCCAAAATACATAATATCCAGACTTTTCTTTATGAAGCTGGATTAAAAGTGATGATCACAAACATGCACATTATTTCAAACACTTGTGCTGCATATCTGGCTTTTCCTGTATGTCAGCTGGATAATACTGCTATAACATGAAATTGTACTTGCTTCTTACATTTATAAATTGTAAATTTATAAAAAATTTCAAAGCTTTATTGAACAGTATGAAAATTCAGTCCAAAACTGAGTTCCTTGCCGCAACAAAAAATATATTTCTCAAGTAAACATTTAAATATGCATATTCTTCTGTTATCATTTTATAACACTCTTTTCTAGGAGATTCCAAATTCTTTCTCCTTTAATCCAAGAAAGTGTGTAATGGAAAATTCAATATTGTGCTAATCCTTACATATAGGTAATGCTGACTGAAAGATGTAAAATAAGGTTTATATTTATGTGACTTGCTGCACTAAACTAAACCTCTGGTGCTTCAAAAGAGAATGTTCTCAGTAAATTATTTCTCCGAGTGTCAAAGGTTGGAAGACAGGTATTGGAATATACTGATAATGATGGAAGTTTAATCAATAATTCATACTTTTGTTGATATTAAGAACATTCCCAGAATAAAGAAATCACAATCTAAATTTGTTTTAAGGAGGTAAGTCTTCCAAGGCTTTCTATACTCCTTAGTAAGAGATTCCCTCAGAGAAAAACTCAAAGCATCCACAAAAGTTCTGCATTTTGAATTACACTTTTAAATAAGACATTATTTCTATCTGTATTGTCTAGCAGCTCAACTCTTTTAGGCTAAGAACAGTTTCTGGGAACACCATGATCCCAGCTCTAGCAGAAACTTACTAAATGTTGCAACTGCTGACATAATTTTGCATGTATTTTTTTTTCCTGCTGAATATTTACGAGATTTTAGATCAAAAATAGTAAAATAATTTCTTTTGCCTTTTCATCTACAACTTCACAAAGTGCTTAGGAGGCAAAACTGGTACTTCTGTAAACTAATTTCTTCTTTCAGATCTTTATTCTCTCCATGTCATGTGGCTTAAGCTGGGCCCTAAGAGTCCAGACTGCATTATGTGAACAGTTTGCAATACATTCAAATATTGCTGAATAGAATTGGCAGTGTTAAAGCTCTCTGTGCAGTGTGACTAAATATGTGTTTTGAACATTAATTTACCATCTAGTTTGCACTGTATTTTTTCTCCTTTTAGTGTACTTTTTATATTGACCTCCTTTTACTTTTTAATCTATGTGTTAAACTGTTGATTTCACCACATAATCTTAACACTTCTTTTTCTCACTTGTTCTTTTCACACTAAAATTAATTGTAACTCTTTTTAACTAGCATCCTGAGAATTTATTAGCAAATTTACAGGCTCTGATCTGAAGCTCTGAAGCTCTTTCTTGACCTTCAGAGAAAGATTGCTCAGCAGTTCCTGAAAAATAAGATATCAAAAATAATTTAAAACAAATAAAAACGGGATACGTGTGTATCTACCATGGGTTCATCAGAGATAATTAGTCACTTTTAAAAAGCTTGATTAAGAATCTTATCTGAGTTATCCAGATGATTGAGTCTACTACTATGTGAGAGATGCTAAGCAAGATAAACATCTTCCCCTCTAAACACCTTGACTATCAGGAGAATCACCAGCAGTTGCAAATCTGTTCTCAGAAGGTATTAAAACCTCTATTGAATGAATGTTTAGCTGCCAGACAATGGCCATAGATATAAAAATTCTATGCTCATGAAATAATTGATGAACATGGCAAATGATATATCTTTATATTTGAATTTGCTACACCAGGTAAAAGGCCAGATGCATTACAACCAATTTCAACTGAAAATGACTGTCTTCAGAGGGCTTGCCCTTGAAAAGACAGCAGTTGAAAATTTTTGATCACAGTACTATTTTATAATTGTATTGTGCAAATGATTTTGTTCCTGTCACTGGCTTTCAGAAGCCATTTAGAATCATGCAGTTTGTGATACAAAAATTTCTCCATTTTCTATCAGCTTAGCAACACAGTCAGAAACAAAACAAAAAAATCATCTGAGAAGTGTTGAGGTCAACTGTCATGAGCAACAGTTCCAGTTCAGTTAATTCAAGCTGTTATCAAAAACACTTAAGATTGATCCCTGAGTAAATAAGGCATAAAAATACCATAGTTTTTTTTATGAAATATGAGAAACTTAATCTGGAATGTTAGTAGGAAATCATAATTTTGTGCAACAATATTTTAAAATCAGAAAAATAACTGTAAATTTTCACAAAATTCAACAAGAGACTAAGGAAAGATCAGAAGGACATCGTTTAACAAAACAAAGTACTAGCAACCTTGGTTTAATATTAGTTTCACATTAATCGTCAGAAATTAATTTTTAAAAAGGTATGGTCACCTAAGTAAAATAGTAATGAAATGCAGAGAGGAAATTGCTGTTTCTTATAATTTCTAATATGCTTATAAAAGCATATGAATGAGTTCACATTTACATAGCATTTTTCATTTAAAGAATTCCTGAGGATTTTATCCAATATTTTCAAAGAACAGCTAAAAACTGAGATTCTTGACTGAGTGCAGGTTGAAAGCTCAAAACATCTCACTCATAGAAACAACAATTAATGGATAAAGAAGAAATCAGCAACATATAAAATGTCATCCTACAAGGAGTATGGGCCTATTTGCACAGTAAATACATAATAAGATTTGAAGGGGAGCAGTTCCCTGACAGTGTCTTTTACTGCAATCTACTGAAAAACCTGGAGGTTTTCTGAGCAATCCTATCCATAACCAAAAGCTTTTCCTGTAATTATGGTGTCTTTCAGAATTATGGCATCATGGAAATCAGACTGTGTGCCCACAGTGCATTTCATTCAGTGGTTTAGGAACTCCTCATCCTGTCTCTGAATAGATGAGACATCAAACTGATTTGGGACAAGGGTCTCACCTGGGACAAGGTAATTACCCAAACTCCCAGCTACTCTCTCTGCAAAGCATTTAACTTTGTAATGGGCATTGTACATACATTCAATTAGTTCATTAACCTTCTGCATGAAGAATTTATCAGGACAAGGAATTTATTGCTTCTGCAGACATTTTCCAATGAAAATTTTGTTTCTTCTTTTGATATTTCTCTATTTTTCCAAACTTTGACAAAAAGTTTTACAAGACCTATAATATACCACAAAGTTTAGAGGCTTCTTAAAATACCTGTAAATATCTCTCAGTATCAACACCAGTTTATAGTAATATTGATATTAATGAACAGAAACACTTGTACTCTAATATTAATAAAGTTAATATTCAACAGCAATAATATTTATAATACATAGCAGCATAATATTTATAATAACTAATACTGTAAAGTAATATTAATCCATATAAACATTGGGATCTAGAGAATGCATTTTATTTTGGACCCATGGTGTCCAAATTTACAGTCCATTCTCTAGTGTGGTATGACTAGAATTGATTAGCATTTTAGGTGATACTTCAATTTGAAATATGAACTAAGAAAAAAATATCTCTTGCTAGCATTCTAAAATTTACAGACATATGAGGATTAAGAATCTTTTATTTCAATGGAATATACAAGATGCTATTTATACGTTCCTTTCAGGTAATAGCTATGCTTTTTAAATTAATCTGAGGAGTTCTATAAAATGTTTTGGTATTTTTAAACTTTTTTGTATGGATTCCTTTATCTTTTTTTTTTTTTTTTTTTTTNTTTTTTTTTTTTTTTTTTTTTTTTTTTTTTTTTTTTTTAAATCAGGTTCCTTATACTGTCTTGAACTCACATTTTCTAGGGAAGTAAATTTCCCCGTATGAGATTACTGACTATAATAGGAATATTATAAAGGAATATTAGAAGAGTATTTTCTGGTTATTCAGTGGAAACTACCATAACATGTGATTAAATTTGATATACGTAATGTACATCAAATTTGCTGCCCTTCTAGCAAATTACATCCCCAGGACTCATCAAGTGTTTTCTATTCTCCGATGAGACAACTGCCTCAATGGAAAAGTACTGTAGATATTATTTATCCTGGTATCAGAAAGGCTTTCCATTTAGCATCTCGGTGTATCCTTGCAGTCAAATTGTAGAGCTGTGATTTTGATAATAAAACAAAGAATGGTGTGTGGGAAACTCACTGTACATCTTAACCAATAAGATTGTGACCAGCAGCTGGAAGAGGAGCTGACATCCAGTTACCACTGGCACTGCTCAGGGTGCTGGTGCTGTTAAACACCTTCAGCACTGACCAGGGTGATGTGACAGAAGGGACCTTTCAAAAGCTCATAGCTGATACCAAACTGGGAAACATTTGATATGCCAGAGGGTAAGGCTGTGATCTTAACAGGTTGGAAAAGTCTCTAGCAAACTATTAATGAATTCCTGCAAAGACAAATGCTTTGACCTGGGACAAAACAATCCCGTGTGACAATACCTGCTGAGAAACAACTGGTTAGGAAGGATTTTGGCATAAACCAGGCCCGAGGGTCTTGGTATACAACATATTGAGCATGAGTAGGCAGTAAGCCCTTGTGGCAGTGGGAGAGTACAGTAAATATAAGTATTTTTCATAGATGTGCCATACAGGACAAATATATAATCAGGAAGGGAAGGGAAGTTCTGGGAGGGAAAGTTCTGGCAAGGGAAGTTCTGGGAAGTTCTGGGAAGGGAATTCTGGGAAGGGAAGGGAAGTTTCAGGGAAGGGAGGTTTCAGGGAAGGGAGGTTTCAGGGAAGTTTCAGGGAAGTTTCAGGGAAGTTTCAGGGAAGGGAAGGGAAGAGAAGTTTCAGGGAAGGGAAGGGAAGTTTCAGGGAAGGGAAGTTTCAGGGAAGGGAGGTTTCAGGGAAGTTTCAGGGAAGTTTCAGGGAAGTTTCAGGGAAGGGAAGGGAAGGGAAGGGAAGGGAAGGGAAGGGAAGGGAAGGGAAGGGGTTTACTGGTTTTTATGGAGTGGTACTCATTTGGCATCATCAAGCTGTTTACTTTATATTTCATTTTAAAAAATCCTAAGTAAAATAGTGTTTCTTAATTGTGGATAGAATGATCTGAATTGTTTATGCTTCCCATCCAGAAATAGGAGAGAAGTAGCCAGAATTGTCTCATGAATATATATGGGTAAAGCAAAATAATTTTTGCTAGGCCTTCCTGGAAACAGCTGAACTATTCTACCTGAAACATCTCCAGAAACAGTAGCCTGAGGGAAGCATACTTCATGTAAAACATCAGCCAAATGGTTAGAGATTGGCAAAACTACAAGCAGACGTATGAATGGTCCAGGTTTTACAACAGACTATTAATAATAATCAAATGGGAAAAAATACCTAACTGTTTTTGAGAAGAGCTTGATATATGTGCTATTATTGAGTTATGATACAATTTCTTGAAAAAGCAAAGCCCTAGTTTGGAAAAGCATTACGGTTTTGTCAGCTATTGAGTCACATTTCACAGCATAATTATAGAAAATATTTGAAATCAATAGACACATGTAATAGACACAATTAGCAGCTTCCTTTGTAAACAGTGAAGAATATCAATTTTCTTCTTTGAATATATAGAGCTCTCAGGGGGTACTTAGACGAAGTTTGAAGAAAACCCCAAGCAAATCAAAACACACACACACACACATACACACAAACACACACACACACACAA
>VZSE01014922.1:1596364-1624772 GCA_013398275.1 Promerops cafer | reverse complement strand
AAAAAAAAAAAAAAAAAAAAAAAAAAGCAAAAAAAACCAAAAACAAATTATATCTTGTGATTTAGAAATTAGGAGGTTGTCACAACTAGGATTCTGGCCTTTCACTTGACTGTGGAAAAGCAGCTAGAACTTTGTGTGTTTTCTATGGTTTTACAGATTTTGAAAAGAGATCACTCTATGGGCCACATCAAAAACACTAAACACTTCAAACATCATAGCAACTGTTAAATATTTTAGTTCTTTAAAATTATAATACAATGGAAAGTCAAGATTTTTTAAGTTCTGTCTAGAATGACAGTAAAACAAAGTTTCTTCTAAGTCCTTCTGCACCACATGACAAAGTATCTAGGTGATTCATTGAAAATAAAAGCATTTTGTTCATTTTTTCATCTCTCTACCTTTAGTCTGGTCTTGGGGGAAATAAATACAAAATATATAATATAAATTCTGTCACATTTCTACCCATGAAACAAAAGTACGATTTGAACATAAAAGCAAATTGAGTATATATTCAAACTACATTCTAAATCAAAAGTGATGAAAATTTTATCTTTTCTTTTTCCAGTGGAAAAAAAATTAAACTCTTTAGCTAAATGCTTAGGAATTACAAATAAATAATATTGTCTATTTTTATTATTTCTTTTGGTTTATTAACCTGAGACATAATTAAAGAGAGTAGCTGAAAAGTTGGCACCACTGATCTTGTAAGGAACACATTAGCAATATTACTTCCCTTTTGCAATTAGCACAATTGCCATTGTATGTTGTCACAACACTTTTAATATATTTCCTTCCATTCTCCAAGAACACTTAGGAAGAATTTGTTTTTTGTTGTATAATAGCTTTTCCTTTTTGTCTTTGTCAACAGATGCTGTTCTTTTAAGACTAGGCCTAAGAATCCAACGACAAGTTTTACAGAGAGATCCAACTAATTGAGAACAAGATGGTTTACCTGATAACACTGCAATCACTGACCTGTAACAGTACTAGCCTGCATATAAACAACATCAATGTACAAGTCACTAAACTAGTCTTAAGAATCCAGTGCTAAATATAATTTGCTACTCTATACATAAATAAATAAATAACAAAAATAAAATATTTCCTTGTCCTTTTTGGCTAATAATATCACACATATACTCTTATTACAAATTATTTATCTGTTTTCTGCTGAGTGATATTTGCTTAATATGGTATTTGAAATGTGATGCTTTTTTATGTGCACTAGGAAAACTTATTTGCAATAATTAACAAGCAAATAAATTATTACACTAGCAAAATCTGGGTGCAGCTTTTCAAAGAAGATAATGTTTAAGGCACACTAGTTTTCATCCCCTACCCTTCCCCTTCCCATAAGAAAATAGTAAAACTGACAAAAGTACTTGTCTAACATCAAGTAGAATCGTTCCTCCTCAGGGATTTTAAAAAGGATCTAATATTTCTATATTGATATTTTCCATTATAATTCTTCTTGTACTTTGCTACTATTGGTCCTTGTAATATATCATTCTTGCAGTTAGCATTCTCCAGTAGTTCTGTTTGAAATTCCTTCCTTCCTATTTAATAGTATTTAGTTTTATATAACCAGCTATTAAACCAAGTATTCCCTTGATATAGGCAAATCCATCTTTGTAGTTTGTGGTTTGAGCAGCATTTTGAAAAGTAAAATTAAATTTGGCATCTGAAATTTCTCTATTTTAGAGAAAATTAATGAATCAAAGATGATATTTTGGAAAAGGATCTTAGGCAATGGTGAAACACTAGCTACTCCAAGGTTCGATTTTCAACCTACTGAGCAAAAGCTGATGGTCTCCTACCAGTTCTTTTTGTGTATGCAGTGCTATCAATGCAGTAGTCAAAGCCCTGAAGAGCTTGTAAGGCTTAAAAAAGCCACAGAAGAGAATCTCAGCTTTGAATCAAGGACCCTTTTACCAACAAAGTAAAAATCCTTGACAAATATGTTATGCATCAAAAGACTGATAGCTTTCTTAGACTGAGTTTACATTAAAATTTAGATCTACTTCATTAAAAGAATGTTATATAAAAAAGCCAAAATCAAACTATGGCATATTTGATGCTACAGGGTAGTGACAACTTTCTGTGGAACTCGAATATTTCAAATACAAGTGAAAAATCTTCAAAGAGAACTCAGAAAAAATGGAATTGCAGATACTTCCAAAAAAATCATCAGCTACCTTAATGTTTAGTCAGAATCAGGTAGAAGTATGTTTTGTATTCTGATCTACAGCATAAAACAGGGAAAATAATAGCATTCATTAATTCTGGCACTGTGACCCTAATTTCTGATACAGTTATAGTTGGGTACTTAAGAACATAACTAATCTTCAACCAATTTAATTTTTAAAATTTCACTTAATGTGAAGTCCTCTAGCTCTCTAGATACATTTCCCAAAGGTTAATTATACTCTTTGTTAAAGTATACACTATGTTTCCCAACTGAATTAGTTTCTATTTCTACTCACTTATCCTATTGTTGTTGTATTTACTCAAAAATACATTAATATTCAGTTTATTTCAAATAAAACTTTTATGTTTTGTCTGAATTATATGTATGTACTCATGACTATATTCATGGAATCATCTGAAATACTAGGTGGAGAACATCTGGTTGGTTACAGCAGCCAAGATAGCACATTTTTAATTAAGAACTAGTCTACCAACCAGGAGTACAAAGAATCATATTTTCTTATCCTAACAATCACAAAGTCAGAATATCAGAAGATGGAATTATTCCCTCACTCATCCTTTTTTTGTACTTCCATTGAAATAGGATATGGTTAATATAAAAAAACTTTTCCCCCCTTGTCTCTTCATATCATAAGCATATCAAATGGTATCATATAAATGGTATCACCAAAGACAAATACTATGTAACAGATCAGTGGATTCCCCTCAGTTCATAAACTAAAACTGTGGATCTGAACTGTGGAATTATTTTTGTAGTTTTAATTTTTTTAAAAAAGACAAAAGCTGGTAATAATCCTTCCTCTTAAGACTAATCTTATGACAAAACTTGAACTTCTTTTAATGGAAAAATACTGATTGCTTAAAAACCACCTGAAAATTGCCCTTCTATGAAAAAACTAAAATCTCTAACACATGTTGAGAAAACGTCTTCATAGGAGAGGTGCTCCAGCCCTCTGATCATCTTTGTGTCCCCCTGCTGGACTCATCTTTCTCATCGTCTCGACATCTTTCTTGGGCCGAGGACCCCCGGATGCAGAACTGCAGGTGGGGTCTCATGAGGGCAGAGGAGAGGGGCAGACCCACCTCTTGACCTGCTGACCTGCTGGCCACTCCACCACTTGACCTGCTGGCCACTCCTCTCTTGATGCAGGCCAGAATGTGGTTGGCTTTCTGAGCTGCAAGCTCCCACTGACTCATATTCAGCACTTTATCCGCAGGAACCTCCAAGTACTTCTCCACAGAACTGCTCTCAATGACTTCTTCTCCCAGCCTATAGTCATTTCTGGGATTGCCCTGACCCAGGTGTAGCACCTTTCACTTGGACTTGTTAATCTTCATGAAGTTCTTGTGAGCCCATTTTCACGTTTGTCCTGGTCCCACTGCATATCATCCCTTTCTTCTGTTGTGTCAACTGAACTGCTCAGCTCCGTGTCATGGGCAGACGTGCAGAGGGTGCACTCGATCTCACCCTCTGTGCCACTGTGAAGACATTGAACAGTACTCATCCCAAGGCAGAGCCCTGGGGGCATCGCTCGCCACCAGCTGCCATCTGCACATAGAACCATTGACCACAGATCTCTGGCTGTGTCCATCCAGCCAGTTCCTTATCCACTGAATAGTCAAAACCCAACCTTCAAATCCATGTCTCTACAATTCTGAGGTTGTTATCTAGAAAAGTTATGTATTTAATATTAATAAGGGAGGAGGCGATTAAGAAGAATGCATGGCCTATCTGGACGTGTAGGCTGGATACATCAGTTTGAACTTGCTGCACAGAGAAATAAAGAAATTTTGTGCTTATCCCTGCAAATGAATAACAACAGTCAGGCATGAACCAAATATGGGCATTACCAGACAGATAATTCCAGAGAGTGGTAATGAGGAATGTCCAGAATATTATTTTTCTTTTATTTAAAAGATTTTTTGTCCTTTGTTTTTATTGAAATGTATAAAAATAAACATTTCAAAATAAATTTGACTCCATCTCAAACTGAAAATAAACCAAGTATTATGCAGCCTGTCAAATTCGTATCAGAAAAAATAATTAGATGTGTGTAGCTCCTTGCTTTGTAAACAGAAGTCGCATTTTAAAAGTAAGACCTACACTACTATTCCTAGAACATAAATAGTAAAAAAATTAGACATTTTATTCAGCAGTATTTCTTCTGGGTCTGAAAAGTTTAAATGAAAAAAAGGAAAATTCAATTTTTATAAAGTATTTTCATTTAATAGAAAATTAATTTTTATTTAAATGTTAAATTCTTACCTACTTTTACCATCCATACGTAATTCTTTTTAAATGCTACTGTAGCAATTTACATTTAGCTGAAATATTCTTATTTTGCAATCCACTCATCAGTCACATAACATTTGTAACAATGATGCTCTGAATCATACATTTCTAAAGTAATAAATGAAGCCGCAACAACTGAAAACACCACAGAATTCCCAGTTTTATCCAACTAATAAAAGCAATTTAAACCCACAGCTTTCACACATCTTAAATGAATTTCAATTTTCATGGTAATGAGGCTTGACATAAACAATGACTAAAGATGTAATTATTACCTACTATTTCTATATATTAACTGTGTGATGGGAGTTTTCAGAGAAGCTCTCAAAAATTCAGTACTTTAATTTAAATGGTTTTAGGTCCTTTCCCTGGAGTATGATTCAGTAAGAGCACCGAAACCCTGCACACCACTGGCTGGGGGTCTGGGAGGTTCTGCCTTTATGTCTCTATGGCAGGAAGGAAGGGTACACCACAACATACAGCATAACATTCCTGTTCTGGATCCGATTGCAAAATTGCATCTTCTTTCCACAACTTATTTCCTTCTAATACCTAAATGTAAACAGTAAACACCTTATGTCTTCCCAGTTTGAAGAGAGAAACCAGATGACTTTCAAAGGGGGTAGGCTGGATACCACTACAATAAACTTATTTCTAAAATATATAATAAGGATCTGTCACAATGTATGTACCTTCCACATATTTCTTTTTTTTCTTCCCCTTTCAGGAAACTATTTTGTTCTGTTTTTTAGGTTACTGAAACTGAAATTCTAGTTTTACTGCAAAGGTTACATTTGGCTTAATGCTTATGGAAATGAATGAGACTGAAACTATTTTTGGGAAGAAAATAAAGGAAACTTACAATTAAAATTAATGATCTTAATCATAATCAAGATGTTTAAAACATAATTAAAATAATATATTTAAATGACACTTCATAGAACAAAACTAAATTCTAGACTGCCACATGACAATATTGTTCTATATAGAAGTCTCACACTTAGCTAAACTCAAATTTAAGTTAAAATTATTTGAGCTAGAAAACTTATTCTCGAAGAATTATAAGTATCATATATTCCCACTCAGAATCATAACCAGAGCAACAAAAAAAAAAAAAAAGGTAAATATTCTGGTGGGAAATGGAAGGAAGAAGACTTAAGTTTATTCTCTCTTTAGTAATATTTTCTTCAGTCTTAGACCAAAAGAAGCTGTCTTCAGATTTTATACACAGAAGTGAAATATGGAGCACAAGGATTGATTTCATTGAAGTCATAGCTGAGACAAATTTCACTGCCTTTTTCAGAGATTTCAAACATAGCATGTTTATTCAGAGACACATCCACTTAAGGAATGTAGACCTCGACATGTTCCTGTGTAATCTGCTCCAGGTTACCCTGCCTTGGCAGGGGGTTGGACTAGATGATTTCCAGAGGTCTCTGTGATGATCCATGTTTGAGGGGAAGGAAGCACTTCCTTTCCAACCTTAACTATTCTGTGATTCTGTGAGCTTGATGACATTATACGTTTGCATGTTGATTTTTATCTTTGAAATGCAAAATATTTTTGAGTTTTTGTTACAGTAGGCAACTTTAAAAAATATGTGAATATTTTTTAATCAGTTCCTCTTGGCTAGTGTCATGCTTTGGACAGTTCCAAGCTTAAAACACTTATCATTGTGTAAATAACATCTAAAATCAGTGCTCAGATTGGTGAGATTTTGGCTCCATCTACCCAGCCCCAACCCATTCATATGTTCAGGTTATTTGCTGGAAAACAAAACATAAAAAATAGTTATGGGACAGCCTTGTCAAAAGCTCTGAACTATATGTCTGATTTCTTGCAGTGCTTTAGCTTTCATGAGAAGGAACCAAAGAGGCATCCTAAAGAATTTTACGTACTTATAACACACTTATAGCAGGAAGCCAGAAACTAATTATAATCCAGGTAACAACTAGCTGGCCTGAGGGTAATGTGAGCAGCAAGGCCACTGACAAGTTTTGTAACTATCCAAACTAAAATGAAAGAGTGAAAAAAAATTAGCCAGTTTTGTTCCCCTCCACATTAGGGGGACACATTCCAAGCCATGCTAAAAGCTGAGTCCAGTGCAGAACCACTGCATACAAAGCCAGACAGACCTGGTAGCACCTCCCAGTACATAAAGGAGGGCTAGGAGCTGGAGAGGGAGTGTTTACAGGGCGTGTAGTGGTAGGCCAATGCGTAATGGTTTTAACCTGAATGAGGGTAGGTTTAGACCAGATGTTAGCAAGACATTTTTCACTGTGAGGGTGGTGAGGTGCTGGCACAGGCTGGCCAGAGAAGCTGTGGATGCCCCATCCCTGTCAGTGTTCAAGGCCACGTTGGATGGGACCCTGAGCGATCTGGTCTAGTGGAAGATGTCCCTGGCCACGGCAGGGAGGCTGGAACTAGAAGATCTTTAAGGTGATCTAATCCAAGCCATTATTTGATTCTATGTACTCTTAGGTACCTTGCCAGTTACAGCGAGTGTCTTATTGCCTTGAATTCACAGTACTGGTCACTGTTGGACCAGAAGCCTCGACTGATGTTTGTTCTGCACGGTGGGTGTGACAGTGTGACACACATGTGCGCATTCTGTGGACCAGAAATCAAAACCCACTTACTATATCCATCCAATTCAGAAAACAAATATTGAGGATTTTTTTTTTGCTAATGATTTTTGTGCTTCTGTTTTTGAGATTTCCTGACTCCTAAACTCCTCCTGAAACATAAAGTATTAGTTATTTGCACCATTCAGTCAACAAAGCAAAACAAAGTTTCTGAAGCAATCTCAGAAGGGGATTCTAGACACACACATTTTGGTACCTCTTGATGATACGAGAAAATGTACACAGCTTTCTTTAGTGAAACAGTCCCACTCGCTGCCCCGTTCAGGTATGTGATAACAGTTATAACAAATATGCTACTTTAAACATATAATGATTACTTTAGGATTGTTATCTACATAATTTTAAGAAACTCATGAGTTGAATTAGAATTTATTGTCTATGTCAAACGTAGGGTAGTTGGAACATAGCAGGGTTCTTCAAGAACACAGGAAAAATAATTAAATTAAAACGCTTGAGAGACAGTCAAATGATAAAATCTCCTCAACCAGTGTCAATAAAAGAGAGAGATTACTTCTCATTTTAAGGGCCAAACTATTGGTTAGGGAAATAAAAACATTACTTTTCATTGGGATGTGATTGTCTAAATTATTAAATACTCAGTTAAATTGGAAAAATTTGTATTTACTCTCAAATTAAAACAATCGGTGTTCCTATAAATAGTTCTTACTTTGACACATAGCAATGACTCTTCTAAGGATGCTCTAGCACTTGAATGATTAATGTGCCTTTTGCATATTAAAAATGTAGTTATGCTTCGTGTAAATTATAAGCTCCCAGTCAAGTGCAAGTATGCCAAGGAAATTTTTTATAGTTTAATCTTCAATTTCAAATTATTTATTTTCAGTATACAGCTAACAGGGTTCAAATATCTCTTCAGACTTATACAAATATCTGTTCTGAACTAGCGAAGTTGTTTGTGTCCTAAACCAAACAAACTTTTTCCAGTGTTATATATTTGCTACCATGATTCTCTTCACACATTATTCATTTGAATTTTAAAGTTCTCATTACCTTCCAAATGATAAATCACATTGTGTTCTTGGCCTTTCAAACAGATCTGCATTGGCATATATTGTTTCTGTTCTCTTTATTTAGATTTGATTAAAGACAGTTTTGCATGAATAAGTTCATAGAGAAAGTGGGTACTCTCATGTGTATTTATGACTTTGGGGTATTGATCCCACATATTAAAACCGATGAAACAAAGTGCAGAATTATGATTTACTATTTTCAGATGTCAGTAGAAATCACACCCAAATCAAGACAAGATTGAAGGTTCTTTAGAAATATAAATACCTTAAGAGCATGAGCAAATAAGTTAAAAGAAAAACAAACCAAAACCACAAAGTCCACAAAAACCCCAAACAAAAACCCAAACCAAACATTTATTTACTTAAAGGAACATGATTTTAGGGGAGTCAATAATTATGGCTTTGAAAGTTAATTTAGTCATTAATTTACTTATTTTCCATCTTTTTTTTAGCAATGTCTTGGTAACTTTCCTACTTCTTTACCAAATAAATGAGTACTTGAAGAAAGATAATATTTTATCACCTAATTGCCTTAGTGCAACAGGTTAGGCACATTCTGCAAGTAACTTTCTACTTTGGGCATCTCTCATATTGGCATAAATCATTCTAAAGATGATATTACCTCAGCAGAGAGTTAATTTAGGCTGAATCAGTTCCTTCTGTGTTCAAGACATATGTACTCAGATGCTTCTGAATGCTGTGGAATAATAGGAGTTAAAACAGAAACAAGATAAAAAAAAAAATCTGCTCTTTTTTGTCCTATATGTTACAAAAATATTATCAAATTGCAGAGAATATTAATATCAAATTCAAACACGTGTTCTCTTACAAGCACTTTTAAGCAAAAAAATTCTATTGCACAAATGTTTATTGTATAATGCTGAAGAAAAGTGCTTAAAACCATCAAAAATGATCTTACATCTCCAATGTAATGTTTAGAAATTTTACTCGCAAGGTATACTAGAGATGTTAGTAGAAATGTTTTATTTAAGGCTTCAGTGGGAAAAGACTGCAAAAGACAAATGTAAAGTGTATTTCTTAACCACTGAAAGAATATTAAAAAATATTTAATGCATGACTGAGTACTCAATAAAAAATATTCATGTATGTGAAAGTGTATGTACATATGCTTCACTGTATCAGCATTTACCACTCGAAGTAGGAGTTTTAATAGCGTAGAATATAAAAGTATAAACCAGAAAGATATGCCATAAAAATAATTTGTTCAGCCCATTAGTCATCAAAACTGCTGCAGGGCAAGTGAAATCTCATAGTTAAAATATTAAGAACAGAATGTGGCATAAATTGGCTTAGCTGAATGATTGAATTCAGCAAATATTTACTGATGAGCATGGGTCAGTAAAGGAAAGTCTTGTGAAGTCCAGTAGAATGTTTCAAAGATGTAATTTCTATAACTGAGGTAAATAGGTCCATCTTAAATATTTTATTTCCAAGCACTAGTTAGAAAATGCTTGTACAAATTGTTTTGTGTATGACAAAAGAGTAGGATTTAATACAATAAAATGCTTTCCCTCTATTGTTTTTAAGAAAAACTTTTCTACAGAAACGCTTTCTGTTAGCAATTGAGGCACAGAGGAGGAAAAGAAACTTCACAGGATTTTGCAGCAACACAAAGGCAAACAAGGATAATGATTCACATTTTCTGGATTCTAGACTAACATTTATACTACTAAAATGATAAACTCTTACTGCAACTAGAGCACACGTAGTTAAAAAACTTTGTCCATTTGTTAAACATATTCCTGTAAAAGTATTTCTTTAAACTGGAAGGAATAAGCCTATGTGATAATCCATAGACTGAGGGATTTCCTTTGCCTCAGTCTTCACCCTCAAGACTGATTGTCTCCAGGATATCCAACCCTCAGAGCTGGAATTTAGGGACAGAGAGCTTAGTGAATAATCCTGGAGAACCCCATAATCCTGGAGAAGACGGTTAGTGACCTGCTATGCCAATCAGACAACCATAAGTTATGGGTCTTCATGGAAGCCATTCCAGAGTAATGAGGCAGGTACCAAAAGAACTTGCCAAACCACTCTTAATCAACTACCAGCAGTCCTGGTTAACTGGAGAAGTTCTAGGTGACTGGAAACTAGCAAATGTAACACCCATCTACAAGAAGGATTGGAAGGATGATCCAGGGAAATACAGGCCTGTCAGCCTAACCTCAGTTCTGGGCAAGGTTATGGAAAAGATCATGCATAGTGCGATTAAACATCACATGCAGAACAATCAGGGAATCAAGCCCAGCCAACATGGATGCCAACATGGATTTATAAAAGGAAGGTGCTACTTGATAAACCTGGTCTTCTATGACAAAGTGACCTGCTTAGTAGATAAGGGAAAGGCTGTGGATGTGCCCATCTAGACTTCAGCAAAGCATTTGACACCATCTCCCACAGCGTCTTCCTAGAGAAACTGGTTGCTCACAACCAGTAGACTGGTTAGATGGATAGACTCTTTTGCTGGGTAAAAAACTGGCTGGCTGGCCAGGCTCAGAGAGTTGTGGTTAATGGAGCCAAATCCAATTGGTGTCAGGTCAGTTGAGGTGCTCCCCAGGTCTAGTTTTGGGGCCAGTACAACATCTTTATTGATGATCTGGATGTGGGGATTGGGACCACCCTCAGTAAATTCCCAGATGGCACCAAGTTGGGTGGGAGTGTTGATCTGCTCCAGGTGAGGAAGGATCTACAGAGAGACCTGGAAAGACTTGATCAGTGTGCTGAGGACAACTGCAGAAGTTTCAATAAGGTGAAGTGCTGAGTCCTGCACTTGGGTTACAACAACCCCATGAAGTGCTACCAGCTGGGGAGGAGTGGCTTGAGAGCTGTTTGGCAGAAAGGGACTTGGGGGTGCTGTTTGACAGCTGGCTCAATAAGAGCCAGTGGTGTGCCCAGTTGGCCAAGAAGTCCAATGGCATCCTGGCCTCTATTAAGAATAGCGCAGCCAGCAGGACCAGGAATGATCTCCCTCTGTACTCGGCACTGGTGAGGACACACCTGGAGTGCTGCGTTCAGTTCTGGGCCCCTCAGTTTAAAAGGGATATTAAGGTGCTGGAGCATGTCCAGAGAAGGGTGACTTATAAATGGATTAGCAAACATGTCATATGAAGAACGGCTGAGGGAGCTAGGTTTGATTAGTATCAAGAAGAGGAGGCTCAGGACGGATCTCATGGCTCTCTACGAGTACCTGAAAGGAGCTTGTAGCGAGGTGGGGACCAGTCTCTTCTGCCATGTCTGCAGTGACAGGACCACAGGAAATGATCTTAAGCTGAGACAGGGAAGATTCTGATTAGATATTAGGGAAAAAAATAAATACTGTTAGGATGGTCAGGCACTAGAATAGGTTGCCCAGGGAGGTCACTATACCTGGAGGTGTTAATGAGGTGTCTTGATCTGGTGCTGGATGATCTGGTTTAGTAGTTTAGGGTTTACAGTGGTAGTATTGGGGTAGCAGTTGGAGTGGATGACTTTAAAGGTCTCTCCAAACCTTCATGATTCTATGATTTTATATTTACAGACTAGTGTAAGATCTCAAGTGTAATTTTAGAAGTGCTCATGTTTTGTTTCCCAGACAAATAAACATTATTCTTTCTTTTTTTTTTTTTATTTTTAATATATTGTGATTTTGCCTCTTCTGCCTCCTTATTCCTGAATACTTTTGGTAAACTTATAAAGAACAACATTAAGGATAGGGTCCTGCAGTTGAATGTTGTTTGTTTTGCAGCTGATGAAAACCCATAAGCATTCTGTATTGAAGTGGGACATACAAAAGAAGCTAAACAGAAGAGTTTCACACAGAAAGAATCGAGTTCTGGTATGAGTAAAGTGTCCTTTGCCACAGGGATGTCGGCAGCTGACACCGTGCCGGTAGAATCCCAGCTAGCTCTGCTACTGGCTCTGCCAAAAGACCATTCCTGAAATTGCCAGCGGTCTCGGGAACCAGTGCAGTTCAGAGCTGTTCCTCTACAGCTGCAGATGTTGTGGTGTTGAGGTTTCGAGGCAAGAACTTAAAGGCTCTCTCTCGTTCAGTTTCCAAGGTTTATTGCTCCAAGCCAGAGCATGAACAAGAAGAGAAAGCGAGCAAAACCAGCTCTTATATTTAAACCCGGGGGGAGTTACAATTTTTTACCAATCAGGTCACAGTGGGGAGGGGAGAAAGATGAGACCCACGACATCACACCCTATAGGAATGGCATGGGGAGTGGAAAGGGTCACTTAGACCAACGGGACACCGAGGCACAGGGAATTCTCTGGAACTAGGGGTAGGAACCAGGGGAGATTGACATTATGTATATGAGGTAACAGGTGTGGCCAGGGGGGGACTGGCAGCAGGACTAGGGAGGGGAAAACCCAGGGTGAAACCAAAACCCGGGGGTAACAGGAACAAACCATGGGGAGGGGGACCCGCCACCACATCGCCTCCTTTTATGTTTAATTTAAAACAAAAGGAGAGGAAGAACTAACTCTTCAAACTTCTGTCTGTGGCTTTTCCCACTATCCTTCCACAGCAGTCACAACGAATTTTGAAGGAGCCGATTTTTTGGCTCTCTTGGCTAGAACTCCATTTAGCACTTAAAAGGATAGGGAAATTAAAAGAATAATAAGGAAAACAATGAAGATATCTTTTACAACAGATGACATCCACCCTGGCAACCCCCAGTCTCGTAAGATGGTTTTCAGCCAGTCTCCTGTTTCTTGCTTAATTTCTTCCATCACGTTCTTCATTTTTTGGATGGAGTCAAGGATGCTTTGGCTTCCACTGGATGAATTGAAGCAAGGCATCTCTTTGAAATCCTCACCCTCCTGCTCATGCTCTGCTGACTGGGTTAAGAGAGACAGGAACAAAAACCACAGGAGTCCTGGCCTCATCCTGGGGAATAGGAGATATCTAAAAACAATACATAAGTAGGGAAAAAAACATTTATCATTCATCAGAAGAACCTACCAAACATTCTGGACCAGGGAAAACATGGGATTTGGGTTCCCCACTTCCTTTGCGTTGTCTCCGGGAGGCAGCAATGGCTATGTCATCAGGTCACGAAGGTGAAGGTGGGGCTACATTTGGGGTCTCCTTTTTCCTAGATGGAACATATGGTTTGACCCATTTTTTGTGGGACCCATTTCAAACCTGAGGGGGTGGGCATGCAGGCGTAACCTCGACCCCAAGTGACTAACTCAAAGAGCCCCTGGACCTTTAAGGTCTCAGGGTCCTTCACCAAGACTGGCGGCTTCTCTTCAAACTTCAAGCGCTGGCTCTGGTTGAAGTGCCTGACAACAGGAGGATTGAGATCTTTAAATGAATAGTTGAGGAAGTTCATAGTAAAAAGAGCTTTACAAAGTCGTTGTTGTGGACTGCTGATCCTGACATCCCCTCTCTGTTGTTCTAGGGTTTTCTTGAGAGTGTGATGGCATCTTTCTATTATTGTGTGGGGGAGTAAGGGATGCCCTTAGGTTGCTCAACCCCCTACTCTTGCAAGAAATCACCAAACTCCTTGGAGGTATAAGTTGGGCCATTATCTGTGTTGATCATTTTGGGGATCCCCAACGTGGAGANCTTTACAAAGTCGTTGTTGTGGACTGCTGATCCTGACATCCCCTCTCTGTTGTTCTAGGGTTTTCTTGAGAGTGTGATGGCATCTTTCTATTATTGCGTGGGGGAGTAAGGGATGCCCTTAGGTTGCTCAACCCCCTACTCTTGCAAGAAATCACCAAACTCCTTGGAGGAATAAGTTGGGCCATTATCTGTGTTGATCATTTTGGGGATCCCCAACGTGGAGAAGGCATGCACAAGGTGTTTCTGTGCCTCAGTGGTTGTGTCCTTTGCGTGGGCTGAGGCATAAACTGTACCAGAGAAGGAGTCAACTGACACGTGGACATATTTAAACTTTCCAAACTGGGGTATGTGAGTGACATCTGTCTGCCACACCTCACAACTGCCAAGTCCTCTTGGATTGACTCCTGATCCTAATGATGGCAGGGAGAACTTCTGACAATCTGGACATGTGCCAATGATTACCTTGGCTTGGTCTCGCCTTAGATGGAATTGGCGGATCAGGCCTGGAACGTTTTGGTGGAACTGTTAATAGCTTAGCTTGGCCTGTTGGAAGATGTTAGGAAGGCCAGCCAGCTGCACAGGAGCGGCCAGGGCATCTGCTCCGCGGTTGCCCTCCGCGGTGAAACCTGGAAAGTCTGTGTGTGACCTCACATGCATTATGTAATAAGGTTGCTCTCGGTGGGAGAGCATCCATCTAGTGATGGATTCATTTCAAGAGCAAATTAAAAATGACTGGATTTGAGACTTCCTTAAGAACTGCATTCTCAGCTCTGGACACTACCCCTGCTACATAGGCCGAATGGGGGTCCCACCACCACAGGTAGTTGAATTGATAGATTTCATTGCCATCTCTTCTTTTTTCCATCTCTTCTTTCTCCTTCTTTTTCAGGTTGTAGTGATCCTTCCACACTAGTTTGGGGAGTTGGACTTTTTTTGAAAGTAAATTTAGTTATTAATTTACTTATTTTCCATATTTTTTTAGTAATTTCTTATTCATTTTTCTACTTCTCTGCCAAATAAATGAGCACCTGAAGGACTCTTTTGTCATATAATTGACTTAATATAAGAGGTTAGGCACATTCTGCAAGCAACTTTCTACTTTGGGCATCTCTCATATTGGCATATTCTTCACTGTGGACTAGTGAAGAACAAAAAGGATAAGCAACGTTTATCTGTTTACTGTTTACAGATATGTTTTTTTCTCTTGTCTCAAAAATATTCTTTGATACCATTTTATTAATAGCCACAAGAAGTAAAAATACTGTCTTATAGCCTTTATACACTGAAAACTATTTTTATTCTCCAGTAAAGAATTTTATGCTCAGAACAATGATTTTAATTTTCATTTGTCCTAATATTTGTTTCATTGGCTGTAAAAGTACAAGAAGGTATTTCTTATATGTAGCTGGAATGACCAGTGGACATAAGTTACAGGAAACAAAGTCCACAATAAAATGCAATTCCTTTCCCTTTCTGTAGTAGTTGCAGAATATTCCTAATTCTTTTATAGTAATTCATAATTCTTGTATAGTTTCAAGTTATACCATTATTTTACCAAGATGTTTGTTGCTGGGCTTGTTATTTATGGTCTGAAACTTACTTTTAGCTGGTGCTGTAAATATTTCTAATCTTCTTGTTGTGCCATGATTCACCCCAAGACACAAAGAAATGTAATCACGTGAATATTGGTGAGAAGAATTTAATTTGGCAGCAGACCCTATGGAAACCTCACCATCTGCACTTCCATGTAGACATAGCTGTGATGTTTTCCTCCTTTTTTTTTTCTTTTTATAAGTTTAAAACCTTCTATAAAATACAAAAGGTATAAAAACGCTTTCTTAGGAAGGGTTTTTAGAGAGCACATAAAAATTAGCTATCCCTGTAGATGGAATGCCACTATGGCAAAGCACTGTGTCAAAGACTTTTATTTGCCCAATTCAGACTGATCTGGGATGAGAAGGTCTGCCCCAGATAAGTCAGGAAAGATACTGAAATAGGAGTATAGAGTTTACAGTTCTGGACCAGGAAGAGTGTCCCCAGGCCTGAAGCTAAACACCAAGCCACTTAGAATTTTCAAATCAAACAGCTCATGGTTCAGTCAATATTTTTAACAAAATTCCTTTTTTCGGAGAACACTGTTTTCCGGACGATTTTCTCATTGTTCTGCTGTGGAAAAAAAAATCAGTACATTTCAAAGCCTAAAAACTTTCTTCAAGATGACATTGATTTGCCAGTCAATTCTGGCACCTTTAGACATTCAGTAGCAGCAGGTTTGGGGGAAGTTATAATTATTGTAGCACCAAATACAAGACTTCAAAAATTATAAATCAAGTCTCTAGAACCCATTGAATATTTACATATTATCATATATTATTTCCTGAGTTGTGATTTTTCTGTTTTCTGGTTATTTTGTGTATTGCATCATGTTTTTGAACCGTAATTACTAGAAACTGGTGGAATGATTTTAATCTTTAAAGGGAGGTTTCTTAGAGAGATGATATTATAATTTGGAAACCGTGCCTTACAGATTCCCAGACATTTTGGTAAAATCTTAAGTCCCATCGAGTTGCAAAAAGGCATCTCCAGAACAGGGAATGGCCAAAAGTAAATTGTTTACTCTTGTAAACTGTAGATCAAAAATTTGCCACTAAAGTTTGCCACGTACTGCGTCCTATTTCAATTGACTGAAGTTGAAGTTCATGGCACAGTTATTCACTATGCATGTTTAACTCTGATGATGTAAGGTTGTGTTTGATTTTAGACTCTAAGAGAAGGCATTTATAAGAGGTCTTAAAACTCCTCCCCCCTTTGGATGTGTCAATAAACATAACACAGGGTATAAGTTAATTTGCATATATGTAACCTCATAATTTTTTTTGGAGAAACTTAGTAAGGTTGGCTGTAGAAATATAAATCAAAGCAATGAATGTGAAACTAAGCAAACAAATTTTAAAAACTGCAAATGCTGATGAAAAAAGCTGGTTATGAAAATTTCATCTTTCATTTTTGAATTGACTATATCTTACTATGTTTTCATGACAAAATGATGTAATGACTGGCTAATAAACCAGTTTCAACACAGTGATGAATTTTAAAGAGTTATCTGTATTGTGTGATTGATTTAAAAATAATGTAAGGCTTAGTTTTTGATGGTTAAGCAGGTAGGACCTCACTTCACATTTTGAGTTATCATGAAATTTTTATTTCATTTCTAAGAATATAAAGATGCACTCTTTAGTTAGATTGAATTAAAAAAAAAAAGGAAAATAAGAAATTTAGATAATCTATTTCACAGATAGTGACAGGCAGCAGAGATAAGATCATTTGCCAGAACTGATAATACACAACTACAATAATTCTATAAAGTGTTCTTCTTCTCAGCTGACAGCCATGTAAATTAAAATAAACACATGGAACATAATTATAGATATAAACCAACTGAAAGAGACTGTGGTTTGATTCATGAGTCTTGTCACACACATAATCAAGGCAAGGCCAGATGCAGTTGGAGTTACTCCACAAGGACATATCATTGATCCAAGCAAGTGGAAGCACTGGAAGCTAGTGCTAATTGAAAGACCTCCTGACCTCCAGGTAAATCACTTCCTGTCATACAAAAACTGAATGTCCCACAAGCATATTTGAACTATCACATCCTCCTGCAGATCAGTCAGGCAAATGGTTATTCTACAATACACCTTCAGGTATGAGAAAGGGCATAATCCTTGGTATCCACACGTGCCACACCCAGCAGTAGCTCTCCTGCACACATGGAGGAAGCAAAAAACATTCATTGCCTCCTCATCCATGATGATAGATCTAAACCCAACACATTTCCTAACTTTGTCACCCATCTGTACATTGGACTCCCATGCATGTATCCTTATTCTAGCTCTATTGAAAATAACTCATCTCTCTTTGCCCACATACCTCTGCATACTGTACCAAAGTTCCCATTTCTCTTTGCTCACTAACAACACATCTGTTAGCTTAATTTGCCTTAGATGCATTGGTGCATTCTTGGTGGGGCAAGCAACATGTAGGAGACATTGAATCAGTGGATCACTGTGGAGAGAGTGAAGGAAAATAATGCCCAGAGCCTACTCCTGAAAGATCCATCAGAGCCTTTCCTACAGCAATCATATGCGTGTTCTTAATTCTTAACATTCTGAGTTTAAATTTATTGATGCCTCAGGAATTCTCTTAGAATCTGTTATGTAACTGTCATTACAACTACACAGATATGAGATTCAGTCAAGCAAATTCATAGACTGGCTCACAAAAGACATTTGAAAAAATCTGGATTCCTGCACTTGAAGCACCAGGAAGTATGAGTGAGATTAAACTCATGGTGTGTCCGTATGAGTGTGAGAATGAGCTATGACAGAGTTTGAAAGGTCATTTGCATTTCTCTATCCTCTTGAACAGAGAGGAAAAACATTCTCACCTTGACAAGTCTTTTGTAATGCAAAATACAAACTTTTCAAACACAAGCTCCTGTGGAGCCACAAGCAATCCCCTTGAAATATTGAGCCCTAAATAACTGTTTTTATTTCCAGAGCAAGAGTTTTTGTTATTTTCTTATCTTTTATTTCTATCCATTGGACAATGCAGTGTTCCCACTAGAAGAGAGTGAGAATGGAGATAAATACAATGAATACATATATAACTTTTAGAACAGGGAAGATATTGTTGTATGTGTGAGTCCTAGGGTATTCTTCCATTGAAAAAGGGGGGACTGGAGGAAGTGAAGAAAAGTGATTTAGTGTATTATAAATCATATTTAACAACAGTAATTTAAAAAGAACAGCTTTTAGCTCTAAGTTTTAGATAACTGCAAAAATAAAAATTAGAAAATATTAATAATAACATGTTTCTACTGTTAGAGGAAAAAACTTACCACATAATCATTTTACATAGAAACTGTCAAAGGTACTACCAGTACAAAACAGAAGAGCTCAGAAAGTCAAGACTGATAATACTTGCACATATTCTATGCTACCATCTGTGAAAAAAATTCCAGTCACTCAATTTCAAGGACTATGACAGAAAGATGTTACCTGAATGTGTTGGCTTTTGTCAACATTCCTATCTATCCTGTCCTTAAATTAGGAATATGATTACCAGGAGCAATGTAACCAAGCTATGGGCTGGCAAAGCTTGTGTGCTAAACTGAATAAACAGCTGTGACTAGACCTACTGCTTTTACTGCTATATTTTTCAGTTCTCCAGATAAACATTGACTTTACATATTCCCTAACAGTCTTTGTCACTTCTATGTAATCCAATGGTAATTTCACATCCAACTCTAGTCACAGTTCATGGGTTGTGTTTCTTTTCCTTTTATGTATCCTTGATCCTAACTTGGTGAATATATCACTGCAGAATTTTCTGCAAGGCTCTGATGGAATTCCTGCAACTACATTCTGATCAAGTGACTTAAACTCATCCAAAGAGCTGAATGGGAGTTTGCCACAACCTGCACCACAAAAAAATGGGCAGAATTCCTTACTGAAGGCCTCTTAAAAGAACAACCTACCAAGGTGAAACCTGTATATATTTGCCCACCAGGAAAAAAAAGTAAGAAGAAAGAGGTGGTGAGAAAAGGGGGGAGAGAAAGGAAGGAGAAAGAAACAAAGGGAAGGTGAGAAGGGAAAAAAAGCAAGGAGGAGAGATGGAAAGGGAGGGATAAAAAATAAAGGTGTGGGGCTTTTACATAAAATTACAGAAGAGAAAAAGGAAATAGGTACCAACATGATACAGGGCATTGTCTAATGGGTGGATTTGAGATGTGTGATATAGCACTTTACAAGTTTGTTTATGTCTAATTTATACTCAGGTTGTTACTTTAACTAACCAGTTAGCCATGCTCAAAGGTATTAAGCTCTATCTACACAGGACTGACTTATAATCTGTGGAAACTTTAAAGCAAGAAGCATTTTCCAAAAGGAAGGAAAGAAGACAGCCTCAGAGTCTGAATCTGGAGACAAGATCTGAGAGATCTTAAGGCTGGGTCTCAAAGCAAGAGCAGATTTAACCCAATAGACATCAGAGAAAAGAGATTTGAACATTTCAGAATTGTGGTTTCTGGAGGAAAGAATGTCTTTTTGATCAGTAGAGTCTTATGGCAGGTTTTCCCTCTCTCTCCTTAAGGTCACTAGCAAAGGAACTTTCCTGTTTTAAGCAGGTGGATATGAATGGTAATTATATTCATCTTATGTAGTCATTTTTTACTTTTATTTTAGAAGTCAGTAGAGAGACATAAAAGATTATATTCAAAGAGTTACTGTAAATGAAGCAAAAAATCTGCTTAATAATTAACAATGAAGAGAATATTCTTTCTCCTTTTTCATATTTTCATTTCCTGATATGGTTCTTGATCAGGAGCTACAGTGATGAAGGCAAAAACAACAGGTGTGCTTTTGAAGGAACTGCCATCAAGGACTGCTCCATAAGGATTGCTGCTCACAGCAAATATGAAGACTACTTGAAAAGATTGCACCACAGCACCATAGAATCATGGTTTGGAAGGACCTTAAAGATCACCTACCTAATACCAACCCCTTCTCCCATGGGCAGAAAAAAATGTCATGAGTTTGGATCCCAACAAAGACCCTATATGCGCAAGTGCTGCAGGAATCTTCAAAATTTTTTTCTTCTCTTTGTGGAAAAAATCATAGAATCACAGAATCACTTAGGTTGGAAAAGATCTTTAAGGTCATTGAGTCCAACTGTTGACCCAGCACTGCCAAGTCCACCACTAAACCATGTCCATAAGTGACATATCTACACAACTTTTAAACACCTCCGGGGATGGTGACTCTAAGACTTCCTTGGACAGCCTGTTACAATGCTTGACAACCCTTTCAAGGAGGATTTTTTTTCCTAATATCCAATTTAGGCCTCCTTTGGCACAGCCTGAGACCAGGTCCTCTCATCCTGTCACTAGTAACACGGGAGAAGAGGCCAGCCCCCACCTGGCTACAGCCTCCTTTCAGGGAGCTGAAGAGAGGGATAAGGTCTCCCCTGAGCCTCCTTTCCTCCAGAATAAACACAGCCACCTCTCTCAGCTGCTTGACTTGTGCTCCAGACCCCTCACCAGCTCTGCTGCCTTTCTCTAGACTCGCTCCAGCCCCTCCAGCCCCTTGTAGTGAGGGGCCCAAACTGAGAGCAAAATTCAATTTACAGCCTCAGCAGTGCTGAGTACAGGGGAAGGATCACTACCTTAGTCCTGCTGGACACACTAATAACTATTGATGAACAATTAATAACTTCCTGGCTGTACTTATCACCCACCTAACAGCAAAATTAAACAAAATCTGTGATTCTTTCATCCTTTTTCATATAAAAATGGATTAGGGGGTATATTAAACTTTCCAATAAGAGAAGGAAAGAGTGAATTTTCAGAGGAGTATTCAAAAGAATATATTATATTAGCAAAATAAAGCTGAGTAGTTTCCCATTTGAGAGAAAATGATACACTGCTCTTCTCCCCAAAGTGTAATTGGTGGAAACAAGAAAGAAATAATGTGATACTTGCCATTCTCTCTTCTTTTTAACCCCTTCATAAATTACTTTTGTCTCTGTACTTTTCCTCATGCCAGGTAGGCAAACATAATTTTTGCAAAATTAAGTTTCAAAACCAGTAAAATAATGACTAGATCACATCAATATGCAAACTTCCTGTAAAACTTTTCACTGAGAGGTAAAGGAAGATGACACAATGAAATTTTAAATGCAAACCTATTAGGCTAGCTGCAGTGCAGGACTTCTGGGTTTCAAATAGAATTCCAACTTTTTTGCCACTCTGTGAACATATGCTATTGTTTATGCTGCTCGCAGACAGATGGACTGTGCATTTGGCTACAGAAATGGATATGTAATAAGAAAAGCAGCTCCTGAAACTTGTACAGATTCATGATTTCTTCTCAGAACTTTTTCTTACAACACCATCCAGAGCTACTAATCAGGTTGCTAGGCTGAATTATGTACAAAATGTGGACAGAATATATTCTATGAAATTATCTATCTATTAATTTACACTACAATAATGATGATATTTTTAGTATATATTTTTGCAAGTCTATATAAATTTATGAGCTGAAGAGAGATCATAATATGTATGATGTAGCTAGCTTCCTATATTGTGAATATAATAGCTCATACCTTCATGAAAATACTGATGAATCACTGGAGATGAAATTCAAACTTTCAGAATCTAATCCAAAATTCTCTAATGTTCTGCAATACGTGATTTATATGGTTATCAGCACAAAGTAGTCAAATAAAATAGTCCAGCAGACCGATTAATATTAATCAACTAAAAGTATGAAAATCTGTTTTGAATGAAACAGTACAAACAGGATATGTAGTTCTGTTTAAGCATCTTTTGTTTCCTGGCTATGGATAACCATGTCTCTGGCAATGTGTCCTCCAGATACAAGTGCTGACAAGGCAGGAATCCGTCACTGTGTCCAGCCAATTCAGTAAGCCAGAATCACTAATGGTGGATGAGTGCTTATGTTATGCTCTTCTTAATGCCAAGATTTCCAAAGCTAGCTGCCTAAGGTTTTATTTAGATATCTGTGTTCAGCTTCTGTTTAACTCCATTCACAGTACACAACTAGAAACTTAATTTTATGTATAGTTTTTAAAATTTGAGTCTCTCTTTTTTGTTCATTTGTATGGGTGTTAATAAAGGAAAAATGTATGCTTTTCTTATAGAGAAATTGAAAGTTTGCTTCTTGTGCAAAACAATAATATTTTGGGAATTTACACTTGTGTTTTCTTCCACACATTTCTAATATGAACTTAATCTTCACAGCTATGTAAAAATTATTGTGTTTTATTTAACTAAAAATAAAAAAGCACATAAAACAATGATGCATACATATGAAATAGCTGTAAAGACAAGATTAATTAGGAAAACTGGGTGAACTGCAATTCTTTTTGCAGTGTTCTTTACCCAGATTGGACTTGATAAAATTCCCTACTTTTGGCCAGAGGGTCCATATTTCCATCCTCAGGCTTGCCAAGCCTCATTCATCCGGCGGCTCTGCCGTGCATCCTTCTGCTCAGCCGAGGTATCACGTCCTGCTGACAAAACAGCCATTGCAGCCACTGGTTGCCAAGGGCCTCGGTGGCACCTGCTCAGCCTGCAGCCATCTGACCTCCTTTCCCACCATCCCCCAATCCCCTCCTGCAACCCCACGCAGCTGCAGAGTGGGTTTAAACTGTCCAAGCTTCTGATCCCACTGATGCAAGCCTGTTCCCAGGCAGCAGGTTATATATCAGTGAGCCAGCCTCGCAGCAGCCCTGTCAACCCCTTTTTTGTCTCACAAGCCCTGTGTTTTGCCCACAGCTTCCAGTTCACCTGACCCAAAGGATGTGCCTGCTGAAATAGCACTGCATGCACAAGTTGCTCAGCCCTGTTGTCAGGTTCACATCAGTAACAAGTCTCATCCTTTGAAATCAGCCATACAACAGCTTCAGTTCCTAGTGGGGTGTCATCAGCAATTTGTCAGTCTATTATTTTCCATTTGGATTGTAATGCATCCAAAAACAGAGCTTTTGCATTTACTTGACTTCTGATTTCTAGATGTCTAACCATGATTTCTTTGTTCTTGTTTTAATTGGGATTTTCAGATAATATACAATTCAAGCTACTTCATATTTAATAGCAGAAGAAATAATTTTTTCAAAGGGGATTACATTTAAACTGTTTTCCATCTTTTCTCCATGATGACAGAGAATTAAGAAGAAAAATTTTTTCCCAGTGAAAAAGATTACCAAGTAACCTACCTGGAACTGCAAGTTTTCTATTCCTGTGAAAGAGGAGATTGATTAGAGACACACGGACAACAACCACTCACCTGCAGCTGTGTCATATGATGCAGAAGGACATGTATTATCCTGGCTGAAGGATGGGGAATCCCTCTTGATAAATCTGAGTTTGATTGATGGTACCTTCAAGCATTCTGTATGCAATCTGATGCTGGTGTACTGATCACTGCCACAAGTAGCTCCTATTATTGACCAGAGGAAGTGCTAAAACCCTTGAATCAGCAACAGCTTCATTTACAGGTTTTCATTTGGCTTTATAGTAAATGAAGAACGGGAGAGGGTTAAGGACTAGTTTAAACTGCCTTAATATTTCACATGTAAATAACTGTTAAGTAACCAAAACTCCATTAGGTAGCTAATAGTGGACAATTATTTTTAATGAAAATGTTCTCACTAGTTTGTAGCTTTGTCAAGGCATTCAGTACAGGCAACATGTTAAATCACTACATTTTTCCAACAGGCTATTTGAAATCTGTGGCAGCCAGATTTGATTGATGCAGTGTACCAGAGAGCATAAGTACTGCAGAAAATGCCATTTCAGAGTTCAAAGCAGTAGAAAAATTGCTGTTTAATAATTCAGCAGTGAAATGAAAATAATGTAAAGAAGATTAGCCATGGTCTTTTATTGGGTGGTATTCATAGTAACATTTTCATTTCTAGGCCTGTTTTTTCCAAGTTATATTTTTAATCAAATGCTATGAATGAAAGCTTTGTTCTTCTTATTGTGAGTGAGGCCAGAGGAGGGACATCTTCTAAAAGAACAAACTACCTTTTATTCAGCAATATGGCAGAAATAAAATTTATTCTGTGTATTATACATTTCTTTTGTTTCTATCACAATGATACACAAAAAATTCAGCCAAAGTCTATGTCCCTCTAGAAGCTATTGTTTCCATTGTGTGAACTCTTCAAAGGCACTTGTAAACATTCTGCTGCACACTGTTTTAATATAGCCTAGATCAGAAGTGGAGCACTAGGATAACTGTTCCATTTCAGTGTTTCTATCATGACCAGGGCTTCCTTTACACTCAAGATGAGCTGCTTGGCCAGCAAACACAGTGTCTCCTACACATGCCCATTTCTACCCAGTCACACTTCTCCCAGAAATCCCGAAAAGCAGGAATCCCTGAACATTTGAAATATACTAAATTCATGTTCTGCAGACCATTTTTTTTGACACCTAAGGTATTAGGTTCCTGTGTCAATAACACTTCACACATTTCCAGGAAGATCTAAAAATTATGTAAATGTATATTCTTGAAAAAGCAAAACAAAGTATTATCTCTTTGCAGTTATTTTCTCTGCAACTGCATCCAGCAAAATAAATATTCAAAGTCAATTGAGCTTGCTTATCAGCCAGTTGGACAATCTGGTGAATCCTCAATTCTAAGAATTAAATTTCCAGAGTTCTGCAAATTGTTCCGTTTCAAATGTTGATTGATCTGGTTGAATATCCTGGCTATTGGAAATCCAGTTTTCACTGGAATTTATTTGCTAAATCCTCTCTATGTTTGAGAATGCAAATACAGGGTATGAATATATTTTGGGGAAGTGCCTCATCCTATACATTTTCCAGCATACCTTACCTGAGCCTTTTCCTATCAAAAATACAAAAGAACGATTTCCGTAAGAGCAGTAATTCCTGCCAGAGTGTTTCTAAATTTCAACTGGTGAAAGCATGCAGTAAATTAATTCAGCAATTATTTTACTTGACAACAGGTTTATTAATGGAAGTGATATGGACTGGAATTCCAAACACAGCTGTAACAATGGAGATTTTTTGCTGCAGAGTATATCCCCTACTGTGCAAAAACATCCCCTAAGATATTATAAGATTAAGCGTAGAGATGTTGTTTAAAGAAAAGCACCAGCACTCACTGCTCTATTCACTAGCCTGGAACAGCAGTATCTAGCAACTTCTATTCTAGTACTTCAGTGCTGCTCAGAGATTGAAAGGCACCATTCATTACATCAGTCACCCTAGATACATCTTTTGGCTCATTGTGATCTCTGATTAGAAGATCATCCAATTTCTAAAAATCTTCCATTTTATAAATACATTTTCAGCAGGTTTTAAATAATGTTGGAAAAAGTAAGAAAAAAAACCCATCCCCAAACATAAACGAGCAATTTCTGTAATCTACTTCCTCTAAAGTATGTGGAAGAATGCAGATTTAAAGCTTTTTCACCCCTGAGTTTCCATTCCTCTGTCTTTCTATATTCTGCACACTTACTTGTGTAAGAAAAAATCAGGAATACAATTTTATATATATTGTTTACAAATGGAAGGGTATAATTGAGGAAGACTGTTTTGATTTCTGTTTATCAAGAAGTAAAAGAATAAATATTCTTTCCAGTCAAAATTCAAGCCATTTAACATATAAATTGCAAAGCTATTTTCTCAGTTCTGCAGGCAGCCATGTATACAGGTAAAGCAATGCATGTGCAACAGTCTGAAAACATCAAGCAGCAAGGCACCTCACAGGTTAATCTGATATAAAGTAGAATGAAGGAGCACACAGCAAATGCCTGTTCATAACACAGATGCTATACCAAATACCTGTTCATAACACAGATGCTATACCATAGCTTGCAGTTGCCAACAAATAACTTACATTTTGTTTTAAAGAAATCAGTAGAAAACATGATGACCCTTTTAAACAGACAATATAATCACTTTCTGCAGGGAATATTCACACACTTAAATTTACCCAGGTGTTTAGTTGCTGTCCTGAAACCATGCCAGCATGTCCAGCTTCTTTCATTATCAGGTACATTGGAAACACTGCCACAGCAATTATTTAAGTTTTCAACAGATATGGAAAAAGGAACTCAAGGAATTCTAAATAGGGCTTGTTTCTTAGTCATGTATGACAAAACACTGAGAAACAAGAGCAGGGATCAGAAATTACTAATTTAAAAGAAGCACTGATTTAAATTAACAAGAAATACTGTTCACAGTATTATCCACCCGTTACGATTCAGTTATTAAAATTATTAGAGTGATGCCTCTGCCCGAATTAAGGTGTACACAAAACCATATGCCAAAGTCAATAGTATGGATTTTATTTAACAGTAAATGGGAGGCAGAGAGCAATAGAAAAAGAAATAGAAAAAGAGGTGAGGGGGGAGAGAAATACAGTGGTAAAGACAGATTAAGTAGAAAATATCACCACTCCGTGGATCCCGACAACATCCTGTTGATCTTCTTTTTCTGGTCATCTTGGTGGTGAGGGTCTTGCAAAACATGGAGTTCAACGGATTAACATGCCTGGGCCAGGGGGAATGCCCAGGTACCTCCCCTGGCAGGAGGGAAGTTTGGCACTGTGTCTTGCACCAGACTCTGGATCTGTTGAATCTCTGTATCACATGCAGTGCTGGCCTCAGGAACCAGCCTGGAGAGCACTTTGGAGGTGTCTTGGATGGATTATGACACCTCCTCAGCTGCTTCTCACAGGAATGTCTGGTGTGTCCATCTTCCCAGGGCTCGGGAACAGTTTACAGCTGAGCCAGTTTGTGTAATGGAGGATGGGTGTCCAGTGTGTCTGCCCAGAAGTTATGCCACACACCCCAGAACCCTTCTCCTTCCCTCTTGGCTGTGGGAAACTGTGTGCAAACCTGGCCACACCAAATGAGTCTGTGGGCTGTCTCCTCCCCCACCCTAAAGCCAGCTGGGGATGATTCTCAGAACAGCTGCTGGATTTGTCTTCCTTGTGGATACATTTTTCTCCCTCAGCCTTGTTTACTTCTCCCTAGACCTGAGCTAATTGGACAATAGTGCCACTTTTCAAGTCACTTTACCTCAAGTTCCCTTGGGCAGCTTCCCATAGTTCCAGCCAGGCATATTCAGGGAGGGGTGGGCTTTGGTGGTCGCAGCTTCTTTATACAGTTTTTCCATAATGGACAAACTGTCCTTCATAACAATGTTTAGGTGATTAACCAAAACATTTCAGTTTCTTACACCACCAAACAAAATTTTTCAAGATCTTAATTAGGAGTAAGCCTTGTAAGAAATTAATCAGAGAGCATAAAATCAGTTGGGCATAGATTATAATTTTTTTCATTGAATTTGTTAAAGAACTACATATTGGATTTTTTAAACACCAATTCTTGGAATCTCAAAGCAGTAATAAAGTTCATTTTTGAAGAATTCCATTAATCATTTTCCCTATGTAAACTTTATAAAACATTCCCATAATATGAACTGCTTCCTATTTAATGAATGTCTGTTTAAATCAAAAGGAATTGCTACTACCTGATTTCAGAAGAAATATCAAAAAATGTTTATCTAGACAAATAAAGGTAACTGTAATATTCAAAAAGCAGATGCAAAGATTTTTATTCTGATTTTTATTAAGACAATGCTTCAAGATTCTGTAAACCTGTGCTTACTGAATGGACATTCTGCAGTTAAGACTAGGTAATGCAACTGTGCTGTGAATCAGCATGTGAATTTAATCTGTGCTGTGGTATACGTGGGTGCACATTCTTCAGAAAGTTATTTAAAATGCCTCAGCTTTTACATCTGCAGAAAGAAGTGCTGATTTAGTAAATTACTGATAGTTGAGAAATATTCAGTTAATGGAAAAGGCAATAGAATTACAAAGTAAATTTGAAATTACATTTTTGTTGAAAGTGAGAGCACCTAAACAATCAGCCTGCTCAGGAATGGTCAGCTATAATAGGTTGCCTCAGACCATGTTTGGACAGGCTTTGAATATATCTATAATGGAGTCTCCACAAACATTCTAGTCAACTTGTGTCAGTATTTTACCAATCTCACAGTAAAAAAAAAAAAAAAAAAAAAAAAAAA
>VZSE01014922.1:1490432-1596359 GCA_013398275.1 Promerops cafer | reverse complement strand
AAAAAAAAAAAAAAAAAAAAAGAGTTTCCTTGGATTCAGATTGAATCTGCCTATTTTTTAATTTTTGGCCATTGTCTGTCCTGTTACTGTCATTGTTATTGGCCTATCACATCTTCAGTTCTCCCATCAGGTGTTTATACACCTGAGGATGATAACCATTCAGAGCCCCACCTCTCTCAACCTGCTCACTCCAGTGCCTTAATCATTTCTGTGGCACTCCACTGGGTGATCTCCATAAAAGTCTGTATCTTTCTTGTGCTGGGAAGTCCAGAAATGCACAGCACTCCAGATGTGTTTCATCAGAGAAGAAGGATGACTATCATCAATTGCTGGCAAAGCCTGGGAGGCTGTCAGCCTTCTTTTCCTCATGGGGCATTTCTAGCTCAAGGTCACCTTGTTGTCCACCAGGATCCCAAATCTCAACTTTACAAATCTGCTTTATGGGCAACGTAATGTGTCTATTGGTGCATAGGGATATTGTTTCACAGGTGCAAGATTTTTCTTTTTCCTTTATTGAATTCCATGAAATTCCTGTTGGTCCATATCAAGCCTGTCTAGGACTCCGTGAATGGCAGCACAACTCTCTGGTGTCACCATTCAAACAACTTATCTCACTTTTTAGATCTCTGGAATTTAAGGGAGACATCTCTGAGACATTACTATTTGCCTAACTTGGAAGATAGTCAAGTTTTTTGAATCCAAGGCAATAATCAATGTTACAGTGGTTAAAACTGTACTGTTTTCACCTTATTCAGTGTCCCTGTCTGTGTGCAGAAACTCTGAGCTCTCCCTGATTTAAACCAACAGTACTGAGCCTGCCATGAAGACCTTCAGATGTGTTCAACAACATTGTAGGGGGCAAGAACAAGCCTGACAAAAAAGAGCTGACTTTGGTATTAGTCTGGATCTTACAGTCATCACCCAGAAAATGGGGAGGTCGTCTCTTGACCTTTTCAACTCAAAGTGATTTATACCAGCATTTCTCCTTCTTCAGAAAGTCTCATTGTTTTCAAGAAAAAAAAACCCTGACCAAATAAAATTACAAATCAGGAAAGAAACTTGGGAACAGAACTTAGGTTTGTCCTTTTTTTTTTTTTTTTTTTTTTTAAACAGATTTCAGCTTCTGCCTGGATATTTCTCTTCTGTTTCCATGATAAATGAACTCTCAATGGTTACTTGAAAACCTATTATTTAGGGAACTCTCTAGAAAAAAATGGTTTGGTTCCTTTTCAGAGGAGACAGGCCTATAACTAGTCTTCATTAAATGACATTTGAGTACTACAGAAGTGATACCTCCTGGAAACCTTAAAATCCTGCTCAATGCATGCACTTGTAGAGAATTACTTCAGCAATGTATGTTCCAAGGGGATGAGCATATTCATCCTGAAAGCGGCATAAACTTTCAGTGAAGCCAGCCTTTAAGTTCCAAAATTGGATTCAACAGTATTGATATAGATAGCCCTGCACTTGGCCTTTCCTATTGATTAATGCTAGGTCAGCCCTTTCACAGTATATTCATCTTTTTGGATTGCACTTCGGAAGCGACAGATGCTTCTAAATGATTGTGTGGGGAGCACAGAGGTCTAACCCTGCCTTTCTTGGAGCATTACTCAGTGAGAATGTTGAATTAGTCTCCGTGGATCTCACCTGAAGGTTGCATTTATCAGATGCTGCTCTTTATTTTTCTGCCTTTGGATATAGTCCATTGCCAATATTTAACATCACTTTTAAAAGTAAGGAGAAAAAATCATAATCATTATATATATAAGAAGCCAAGCAAATGAGAAATGATCACAATACTATTTTTTTTTTCTGATTCAGAACAACCATGTAATATTTACATGATAGTTATGATCTTTCTTATGTTACTATCATTAGTATTATTTTAATAACCAGAACTTTCACAGTGCAAATTTCATATTTTTTTTTTTTATGATGGATTTATTTTAAGTTCACTATTCGGTCAAAGCAACCAAAATGGAAAGGCATACCAGTGAACATTGAGGGAAATAATGGAAAGTTTATATGATAGTAGTAAAGTCTATAAATCTGTGACATGAATATGTGTAAGTAGCCAGATTTTCTCTTCATAAACATGCACACTCAGGATTAAGTCCTGCAGCAGTAACACCACAAGTATATTAAAAATTAAATTCAATCTGAAGTGTTGCAGAAATGTTTTGGATCTCTGATTTATCACTATGATAAGGCTGTATTAATGTGTTCGTGCTTCTTGAAGAGGTACTTGAAAAGTGGGGGAAGACTTGTCCTTGCCTTGGAAAGCCACCAAGGACTGAGAAAGCTCTGGAGAATGTGGTCAGGTGAAGGAGCATAGTCCTGAAGCCAACCTCTGAAATAATGGAAGATCTTCTTGCCAACCTATGGGGCCTTAACAGAATGTGCTGCTTCTCAGAAAGATTTTTAAAGCTGAAATGATTTAGTGATGGCATAACCACCTGGAATGATATAGGTAGGCAGGAGACATTGCGTGCTAAAGCCTTGTTAACTTACAGCAGGACAGTCAATAACTTATAGGCAAGCTTTAGCCAGAAATTCTATTTCAGTCAATGTTCTTTGTTATCACTCATTTCTGATGGTTTGCACTTTTTTTTTCCCCCAAGCAGACCCTTGTTATAACCAGTCCCAGAAGGTGAGGATAACTTTAACTTCTTCTTAATAGATCCCTTGGGGTAGATTAAACTGAAGCAACACTGAATGATCAGTGTTTGTAAATATATATAGGGTTTATTTTAGAATTGGTTGCAAAGGAAAACAGATATGTAGCCATTTTGGGGTTTATTTTCTATAGTAATATAGAAATAGAGTAATATAAGAATAACAGTTAGGAAAACACATAAGGAAAAGACAGAAAAGATAAACATTGAAAGATATATACAATCACCACCCCTAGGATTCAGTGGCAAGTCTTGGCTGTAGCAATTTCAATTTTCCTTGGCCAAAGTGACAATCTTGATCCATCAGTAGTAGAAAAATTCAACAATTTCATGAATTATATACACTCAGGTTCAGGTGGAAACACCCAGTATCCCCCCTGAGGTGGGGAGTTTTACTCTGGATGATGTAATGCTGTGAGTCACAGGATACTTTTAGGAGTCTTTAATGGTCTAAGTCCTTACAGCTGCCTATTAGGTCAGTGCAGTTGAGTCTATTATGGCCCATTATGGTCAGTCAGCAGACATGAATACCATCAAGCCACCTGTGAATGTCCCAGTATGTCCCAGCAGGAGAGTTATCACAGCTGAGTTCACCTGTGTAAGGACAAAAAGACAGTACCAGCCTCACAGGATTTGCCTCTTTCCTTATCTCAGTCAAAACCAGCTGTAGCCTGAGGTGGGGCTGTGCTCACCCTCTGCACCTGGGCAGTTTCTTGGCACATCAGCAGCTTGTCCCCTGAATGATTAGGCCATCAGCATTCCAATCTCTCTTCCAGTATCACCTGTGGATACATCCTTCTTCCCAGACCTGGGATTATTGGACAACCTGCGTTATCTCATGTTCCTGTCACAGTCAAAATTCCAGTTATTTGGCCTGTTAGGGGAGGGGTGCACTTCAGTGGTCGAAGATGAACAGCTGCTGCTTTGCAGTTTGCTATAGTGGGCAAAAGTCCATGATCTTACCAGTGTTTAAGCCATTAACCCTTTCAGCGTCTCACAACCAAGATACACGGAACAACTTGCCAGAACTAGGTTTGCTGATGCCAAGAATTCTCACATCTTTACCTGTGCTCCTTCCACTGCAAGACTCACATAAAAGCTATCAACTTTTAATAATAAAACCAGCTAAGTTGGGCTTATGATTTTAATTATTTATATATTATTCTAAAAAATTAAATTTTGCACAGAACTAATGAGTGTAACTAAATACTAGTACTATAGTCACTATCATCTGCTCTTTTTGCCTCTTGTGTTCAAAGGGCACATTTCAAATTAGATGTTAATTCCTAATGGAATCTTTCCTTCGTGTGCAAAGGACTACACCCTGAAAAAGGGATTTTATAACATGTTTATTAAATACATTTATTTCAGGTCACAGATTTGCCAGTGAAGTAAATAGCTAAATGACATTAATGTCCTAGTGCTTCACGAGTTCACAGAGCTTCTAGTTCTATATAATTTCCCTCTATTTCCCCAGGGCCGGGAAGGCAAAAAAAGAACTGATGTGGGATAAATCAGGAGATAAAGAACCCAAATTTATGAGGAAATTAGCATTAAAACCAGATTAGAGTTCCAAATTTCAGCAGAGGTAAACAAAGAATAAGAGAAATAGCTTATTATAATGAAAATATTTTTCAGCTTTCACTGCATCATAATGTTCACTTCCAACTACATGGCTGCAATAGAAGCCTTCATCTTCAAAGGGTGCTATATAAACATAAGCTATATTTTTAAAATGCCAAAGCAAGTCTTTCAGAATCAAAGAGTAAAAAAGAGATTTATGAACATATTTTTTTGTGTAATGTTCATTCAGTGCTGAGTCCAGAAAAATATTCTAGATGCATTTACATATAGTATCCACTCTGCCTATTAGCAAAGATTTTGCTTTGGCTTTAAAATTTGAAATTGTCATAAATACTTTTTGTACTATATTTATTTTTGGTGTGTCACTGCTAAAGCTCCTCATATAGTAAAGATCATTTTCATAACAAGGATTGATAACTTTGGTTAAAGTCTCAAAAGTATGTTTATAAACCCCCAACTTACAGGAGCCTCACTTTCTGTTCCTTCTATCCTTCACAGGATGACACCACTTAAGACAATTACCTGATAACTTTGTGTGTATTCTCCTCAAAGAGGCCAACCACTCTTTTGCCAAAATCCTACTCACCTTTATCTATTTTCAAGTAGTCCTTCCCATGAGATGAAAGTATTGTTTACTTCCACAGTAAAACAATGTATATATAATTTACAGCACTTTCTACACTACATTTCCAGTAATTTAGTCGACCTATAAACTCTTTTTCTAAACCTTCCTGGATTTTTATGACTGTATAAATATATTCATACCCTAGCATCTTTATAAGGAAGCACTGCAGACAGGGATAAATCTTAAATTTTGATTCTGCCTGCATCTTGGTGTCTACCTCAGCAGCTCTTGAAGGCAGTTGCCTGAGTGAGAGATCCATATGTCAGGCTTTTCCCTGAAAGTGGTTGTTCTTGTTCAAGTCTAACTCATGTAGGATGCATTAGATTCACTGTTGATATGAAAATCAATTGCTGCTTGAACCCACTGCTCATGTGCTAATCAGCATGCATGGAACAGCCATTTACTCATCACTTCCAGAAATCAATAGTTTGTTACCTGAAAATAATAATGTAAAAAGCACATCAGATTGCCAGTACAAGGAGGAAAGTTCACAAATCTGTTTCTGAAAATGGGGCAGCTACTTTCATGTTTACCCCCCTCTCACTCCTCCTCCAATCTAGCAGGTCCAAATGCAGAGCAGGCAATTAGGTTGAACATAGTCAAATCAACATTTTCTGTGCCTAGCAGAAATCAAACTACATTCTTTTCTATAGAAATGTTTGAATCATGTGTTGTTCTAACTGACCAACAGAAAACTTCAACGATAATAAAAATTTTACCACATGCACTGATATATGGTTATATGATATAATGATATATGTAATTATATGATATAAACAGACACATTTGCTAAATAACAATGAAAGGAGAGAAATTTTCTTCCATTTTAAGGACATAATTGAAATAAATATCTTATATGCCACATAGGGCAAGCTGTCTTTGATATGACCATATCTCATTAAATGTCTGAATCTTCATATTTAAAGGCATCAGTGAGACACAGGGTATTGAAACATGCTGCAGAAAGGCTGAATGCTCACAAAGAATCTTGGGAACAATTATGTCTTGATTCATTAAGGTAGAAAGTGACAGTAAGTATCATATTTTATGTTAAAATGTTTGGCTAGACTTTTCAGTATATGTTACAGAGAAATGTCTTGAAACATGAATATAGTAAAGCTTTACATAGCTTGCAATGTTCGTGATAGCTGGAAGCCAAATAACTTCTTCTATGTTCCCTTTCTAGCATAAACATTTATTTATATACACATACATGGACACATATGCAGGTAGATGTGTTTGTGTTTTTCTAAGGTCTAAACACACCCTTTTAGAGAATATTTGCTTTCCACCAAATAAAGTTTCAGAAATGTATCAACAGAGCAGATTTTAGCCTTATGGTCAAAGTCTTTGATACCTACCAAACTGGTGCCTAGTTAATTTGGGAGCACAGATCCCTTTTGTTTAACCAAAAATTTATAGAATTTCACAAAGAAACCACTTCAGAAAGCAGGGATATGACTCAAGCTTAACTATCAACAGGAAAAAATGAGTGAAAAAGATGGCTACCTGGGGAGGAAAAAAAAGATGTAGAAAAGTTCAAAAAAAGTCAAATGAAAAGGAAGGTTGTAGACAAGTGTTTCAAAAGTTCATTGAAGAGAAAATGAACCTCCCAAAAATAATTGTAAGAATTCTTGCAATAATATCAACTGAAAATTTCAGAAAGGACAAATTTGAACATTTGAATAGTTTGATTCTCTCAGTTAATATCTATTAATGATTCTTTCCCCTCCCCACCCTCACACTGCCCCCCTCCCCCCCCCAAAAAAAATCTCTTGAGATATCTCAAAAATATGAAAAAGTCAAATAAGTCTGGATATTCATGACAGTCTTTGTCACACTTTTGCATTTGTTAGGTGTGGTTAGTATTAGACCTCCAGATAACGTTTTGAATTGATTACTATTACAGTAAGTTCAGTGTTAACAAACAACAGATAAAAGAAACCTCTCCTATCTCTCCAGCCTAAAGGATGGAATGTTTTTACATGATGTACCTAGTATTCCAAATTTGTGTATCTTCTGATACATGGACTGACCAAATGTTACAGTGAGTTACAAAGTTATTTTCTAAAGTTTTATCTACTATCACAGTAAACTCTTAGAAATACATGCAAATAGATAGATGAAAGTAATTCATTGCAAACACAAAAATTGTCTTTCTCTTTAGAGAAAGATTGCTGAAATCAATATATCTTTTGTTCCTGCATTTCTCTGTAGGTAGCTCTGGGCATTCAGCTCATTATAATACATGACTTTGGTTCAGATAAAGGGCAGACTGTGGTGCGTGATGGGTAACAATGTGTGACATAAGAGCACAGTGAACAGAGGTCAACAATTTATCTGTGGAACACTTACATTTGCAAATCAAAATATCTCACTGGATAAAAGTGGAAAATAAAAGTAAGATAGAAAAGTATTTCACATCTGACTTCCTGCCATGAATTCTTATCCAAAAAGCTTAGTTTTAAACTCTTCCAAGTAATATATGAAAAGGATTGATTCTCTGAGCTTGCAATGGAGTGCTTGTAAACATCTCCACCAGTTCTATAAATTTGGTCTGAAAACTATCTGCTCACCCTTAGTCTGAGAAGAGTGGGATTTTGTGTACTACCAATATAATGTTAATGCTTTTCATTTGCTTGTGAAAAAATTCCAGTTTATTCACACATTTGTGTACTACTACTGTTGATTTTTTCAATTTAAAAACAGAACACATATTTGGACAATTTTAATTGTCTCAAGCCTACATACAGGGCAGAGGTTTCTCTAAAATAGAAACCATAGAGTAAACTTTTTTCACTGTTCTTTTGAAATATGTGGGAGAAGTATTATCTCTAGTAACAACTGTATTGATCAAACATATAAAGAAGTTCTTAGAGGTCCATTTCTAGTTTTTGGTCCTATTTGCCTTTATCAACTTAGAGGTATTCAGTCTTTCTCTCTCAGCTTCAAAGTAGAAAGAAAAACTACAGTCAAAGACAATATCTGGAAAACCATTCAATTTCCTGCTAATGCAGATAAAAGAAGTACTTCTGAATTATACTGGAATAAAAGATAAAGTCTCCAGTAGAACATTAATCTACTGGCAAGGGTCAAGTCATGGCAGTTGGAATGTGTGTGAAGATCAAGATAATTAACATAATGAAAAACATACAGATACATATATGTATATGCATATATGCACATTTTTATTATCTATTTCAAGATTACTAAAATTATATTTAGAAAATTTTCATTACAGGATGATTTTTTTTTATTTTAAAATGTATTTATCATTGATTCATATAACAGGATAAATGTCCTGTCTAATGCAGAAAAGGAATGACTGACCAGCCAAAAAAAAAACCAGCAAAACAAACATAAAAAAGGAGTATCAAGACAATAATTAGGAAAGGGGGAAATGGCATAAACCCACCTACCATTAAGAAGAAAGAGAACACAATGCTGCTTTAGTTCTGATTTTTCCCATCAGAGACCCAACACACATGACCAGCTTGACTGGAGACTAAGAGCCACCAAGGACTGCAGTCAAAAATGCTCAATAAATGGCATCAGCTGTGGGATGTTTTCTTATCACATCTAAGGTTGCATATTATTCTGAAAGAATAATACATTTTTTTTCTGCCAGTAGTGGTGATGTTCAATAGAACCATGAACTATGAAACTATGAACATGTATTGCTTAGGAATTAATTTAATTAAGTATAGTTATAAACTCATCTGATTTGTCAGTCTTCTAAACATTCCCATCAAAATTTCCTCTAATTTCTTAACTGGCATATTGATAAATATGTATATATGAAAACATTCATTCACTTGCAATAATGGGCAGGTAAACATTAGTACAGAGGAGCATGATTAGTGAAAAACAAACTGATTTAGTGTGTAAAATAATTTTTTTTCCTTTTTATCATTTTTCTGTGGTGGTTTATATTCTTGGAATAGGTTCCTAAACTAATGCATACCTAACTCCCTTCCTACATCCTATTAAAAAATTATTAAATAATACAAGCCTAATACACTTGAATTAACTTCTGTAACACTTAATTCCTAGGGTCAAAAAATAAATAAAAATGATACACGAAGAAAAAAAACAAAGAAACAATCAGAAAACAGATTATTCTGTGTAGATTCCCATTCACTGCAACTGACTAGCTCATAAACCTCCATCTCTTGCTTTCTCACATTCTACACTGAATGTCTTGCTTGCAAATCCTCTGCAACTGTGTATAAATGACTGTTGATTCTGCCATATTATCTACTCCACTGGGAGAAAATATAAATCCACTCTGATTTCTTTTCTGGCCCTTTTCACCGGAGTTTGATTTATGTGTTCTATTATAGACAGCTGTGATAGTTTCTTATACCTATGTGCTGGAAAACTAAAAAATTCCTGAATCTAAGTGATTGTCCATCATTTGCTAGATTGATGCAGTTATCAGATTAGTATAGAAATATTAATTCTATAAAATGGCTGAAAACTAAATGACTATATGCAAAGGGGTTTTTTTTACAGATCCTTTAGATTAACACAGTTTATTGTACAGAAATTCAGAAAGTTTTTTTTCACAGTAGATTAAAATGTTCTGTTTTCATTTTATCCTGAGCTTCCATTTTCTGTTCTTCTGATAAACTTTTACTTTTCTTGATTAAATTGGTATTTCTAGTAGAAATATTCTCATCCAAAGCCAAAATCTGCAGCATCACATGGCCTTTGCAACCTTATTAAACATGCCCTCAATAAAACTAAATCAAGCCCAGTTCAAATCTATTCTTTACTTTTTGGTTAAATTATCAGTTCATACCTCTTGGTGAAAAAGAAAAAAAGAGAAAAAGAAAAACCTTAACCATTTCACTATTTTATTGGAGGACGATGTCAAAAGCTGATCAAATAATTATAACAGCTGACTAACTTAGAAAAAATTACTATATATATTGGGTGTGCATGGCAAGGTTTGGGTAGCAGGAGGACTAAAGAGGTGACTTCTGTGAGAAGCTGCTAGAAGCCTGTCCTATATCCTACAGAGCCAATACCAGCCAACTCCAAGAAACACTGGTCACTTGCCTAGGCTGAGTCCATCAGTCACAGTGGTAGTAGAACCTCTGGGATGTATTTAAGAAGGAGGGGGGAAAGGGGAACAAACAAACAAACAAACACCACAACAAAAACAAGCTTGCACAAAAGCACTTGCAGCCCCATAGAGGAGTGAGAACATGCGAGGGAAACAATTCTGCAGACACGAATACCAGTGAAGAAGGAAGGGGAGGAGGTGCTCCAGGTCACAGAGCAGACCTTCCCCTGCAGCCCATCATGAAGACTGCGGTCTTGGAGGTGAACAATGGAGCAGATACCCATAGAGGAGGCCAGATGGATATGTCCATCCATGCGGAACAGATGGATATGTCCGCAGGAGCCTGTGACCCTCGGAGGCTCCTGGCAAGACCTGTAGAGCTGTGGAGAGAGGTGCTCACACTGCAGCAAGTTCCAGGCAGGGCTTGTGAGCCTGTGGGAGAACCACCTTGAAGCAGCCTGTTCCTGAAGAACTTCACCCTGTAGAAGGAACCCATGCTGAAGCAGTTTGTGAAAAACTGAAGCCTGTGGCAAGGACTCGTGATGGAGAAGTTTGTAGAAGACTGTCTCCCATGGGAGGCACCCCATGCTGGAGCAGGGGAATAATGTGAGGAGTCCTCCTGCTGAAGAGAAAGGAGTGGCAGACACAAGATGTGATGAACTGACTGCAACCCCAGTCCCTGTCCTCATGTGCTGCTGGGCCAGAAGGATGTAGGGAATTTGAAAGTAAAGCCCAAGAAGAAGGGAGAGGTCAGAGGAAGATGCTGCGCAACAAATGAAATTAATTTCCCCAAGCAGAGTCTGTTTTGCCTGTGACAGTAATTGCTGAGTGATCTCTCCTTGCCCCTATCTGGACCCCCAAGCCTTTCATTATACCTTCTCTCCCCCATTACTTGAGGAGAGGAGTGATAGAATGGCTTTGGTGGATACCTGGCATTAAGCCAGTGTCAACCCTCCACACCAAAATTTCCAGTTGTAAGCACAGGAAACTAGTGAGGAATTGATCTCTCATATTTTAGCTTCTCTGTCATTTCCAGTATAGGGTTAAAATTTAAATCTAACCATGACAAGGTATTTTGGATTCTGGAAAGAGATAAAAATACTCTTTGCATTTTGCTGCACCACAATTTTAGATATTTGCCTCCTAAATATAATCCACTACGTATATTATACATGCTAACTCCACATTTAAAGCCCAGAAGCACATAAATGCATTAGGAAAATTGAAATGCGAGAAAGGCCATATTGAATGGAAGATGCCTGAAGTAGCCAGAAAAATTGCTGAGGACCAAGGCAGATGTTAAATTTTGCTGCTCTTCAGAGTTTATTCTACAGAAATATATATTTTCTCATTTTGTTTTATGCCTTTTTGGAACCAGGTGCAGAAGTCCTTATTCTACAACAGACAGATGGCAAAATTGGCACTATTTGCTTTGCTGTGCCCTTTTATTCAGTATCTGAACACTCACCCAAGACCTGGTTTCAGGTGCCAACAACACCCTGATGAAATGAAAGTCACATCCACTGTACAACAGAAGCCTGACCTAACTTCAGTGGTGTAGATCTCCCCAGACTGCTTAAGAATATGACACATCTTCTGTAATATAACTAAGTAGCTACAGGAAAGTGTGACACTGGAGATGCTCTTTACTCAATGAGTAATTGGTTGAGGAAGTGTTTAAGGAAATTTAGTGCCATGAGTTGCGGCATAAATACATTTAGTGCATTTAGTTGACATGGAGGTTTTTGGTCACAAATTGGTCTTGATGATCTTGGGTTTTTTTCCAACTCAATTGATTCTGTGATTCAGTGGTTTGACACCCAAATGAGCTATACAATCACTAATGATCTTTATGTCAATTTTTAATCATGAGAGTGAAAATAAATGTCAAACATCCTTTGAAATAAGGGACAGCTTTTTTGTTAGCTATGAAGTTCAAGTAGGCCCTGGGCAGTAAATGACAGGTATATTTTGTAAATGGTAGAACATATATAAACCTATAGATAAGTTAAACTTGAGGAGGTATTGTGAATATGATTTATTATACAATTTATATTTCATTAAAATTAAATTTGCTACAGATTGAACAAAATTGACTGGGAGATTTTTTGATTTATTAAGTCCAACTGAATGAATTAAGGGACAGGCTAACATGGATGACACTGTGAGTTTTTACTACAGGTCAGCTGAGCAGGAAGAAGTCAATGAGGCCTTTTACAGACACCTGGATGTAGCCTCATGACCACAGGCCCTAGTTCTCAAGGAGCACTTCAGCCACCCTGATATCTGCTGGAAAGACATCACAGCTGAACACACACAGTCCAGGAGGTCGCTGCAGAGCTCTGATGACAGCTTCTTGACACAAGTGGCAAAGGAGCAAACAGGGAGAAATGTGTTGCTGGACCTTGTACTAACAAAGAAGGACTGGTTGGGGATGTGAAGGTTGGAGGGCAGCCTTGGCTGCAGTGACCATGAGATGGTAGAGTTTAGGATCCTACATAGAGGAAGGCGAGTCCATGAAAGCTGTTTCATGCTCAATCATCACTTCCTCCAAGCTCAAGATCAGTGCATCCCTATCGGTAAGAAATCAAGCAAAAATGGAAGAAGACCTTCATGGATAAGCAAAGAGCATCTGACAAAACTCAAATAGAAGATAAAAATGTATGGAATGTGGAAAAAGACAGACAACTTGGAAGGAATATAGAAAACTTGTCAGAGCATGAAAGGATGCAATGAGAAAGATGGAAAAGGTCCATCTCTTTTATGAGGAAAGGCTAAGGGAGCTGGGCCTGTTTACCTTGGAGAAGAAATTATTTTGAAAAATTCATCTTATCAATGCATACAAATATTTTAAGGGTGGATGTCAAGAGGATGGGGCCTCTTTTCAGTGATGTACAGCAACAGGACAAGAGTCATCAAGCCCAAACAGAACACAGGCAGTTCTATCTGAATGTGACAGAAAACTTGTTTGTTTTGAGGGTGACTCAACACCAGAACAGGCTGTTCAGAGAGGTTATAAAGTCTCCTTCTCTGGAGGTACTCAAACCTGGACATGATCCTGTGCAACCCACTCCTGATCCCACTTTAACAGCAGGGTTGGACTAGATGATCTCCAGAGGTCCCTGGCAAGCCCAACCATCCTGTGATTCTGTAATTCTGTGACTAATGGAAAGGAAATAAAATATTTACTGTCCAGTAACTAATTACTTAGGTGAGGGAGGAAAGCAGGTAGTAGATTCATATTTTATGCTACCTAGGTTATTTATGACAAATGAAAATTTCTTTCTTTAAATCTTTAGAGGAGCAAGATGGACATCTTTCCTGTAGTTTCAGTAGAAAGCTTCCAGCATTATGTATGTACTGTCCTTTTTTTTCTATTAGATAAAGTGTATTGTATGTTTGAATGAATTCCTTGATGTTGTAAATTCAATGCAGAGGAACTCCTCAAAAGCTGATGGTACTTGGCATCTGTGACTTACCAGACAAGTGCAGCAAGCCACAGTTTTAAGAATATAAGTAGTTAGTGGAACTTGGTATCAATATCATCGGGAGAAAGTGCAGTACAAATATTTTCATCAAATTGTATGCAGTCTTAGAAAGAAAATGACTAATTTTAACCACATTTTTGAAAGAGTGATTAAATTGGGAAAAAAAATTCAGAAGCAGAAGTCCAGAATTAAAACACCATGCAGAAACTTATGTACAGAAGAAAAGTGATTATTTTTTTAAAGATGGACTTGAATAAGCTGTGCAATGAATTCAGAGTGTAATACAATAAACATGCAGGAAATAGATGTCACAATTATAACGATTAGACTTTTGCAGTGTAAATGTCTAAAACTTACTTATGTTCATCAGCTGAGTAAAATGCAGAGTTTAATAATCAAAGTTTTCTATTTTATATTGCTGACATAATTGGTTTTTTTACCCTTCAGGTAAAAGTTTCGAAAGGTACAAAACTGAGATAGTCAAGACCTCCAAGTTGTTCCTAAAATATCTCTTTCCTAGTTTCTCCCCCTCTCTACCCCCCTGAAAACAATGTAATATAAACTGTTCAACTTGATCTCATAGAAGTGATTGGATTTTGTGATTTTGCCATGTTTTAAACTTGCTACAATTAAAAAAATGTTTGTGGTTTTGTTTTTGTGTGTGTGAAATTCAAACAGCAGTAAGTGATGCAGGATTTTATATTCCTTGAGTTTTGTAACTTCATAATTGTGATTATTACACATTATCACTAAGAGCTGAGTGAGCAATTGCAGCATATGGTCAGCCCTTGATGCAGATCTGCTCTAGTTAATGTTTTACAATTTCTGAATCAATAAAAGTAAATAAAAGAAAATGCAACAAAACCACAAAACCATAAAGTGTCTTCTACTTCATTATTTTTACATTCATTCTCTGAAACTTTTCTAAAAAGTGAACTTTTTCAATCATTCAGTCCCAAATGTAATGTAAAACCAATGAGTACATTAACATCAAGTGAGCATTAAATCTCTCAGAAGCATGGTAGACTAGTTTGCAATTGTGAAGTCTTAGCAAGCTCACCTGGCAAATATGTTCTTCTTTGGATAGTTAGAACAGCTTAAGTTGTCCAAAATCACATACCAATGGGGAGATTAGCAATGTTTGTGTCTGTCATTTTCAAATATTCATTAAATATATTAAAAGTTTTCCAGTCTTATTCACTGTGGAAATGTTGTTTGCTTTCCTCTAGATTATACAGACAATGTTCTGCCATACTAATTGAAACAAAGTAAGATATTTGCTGTGAGTCACCTTCTACTGTAAAATTGCAAAGACTCCTGATATTACTCAAGCGCCAAAATGTTGATAGAAAATGCCTGATGAACATCTATCATTCATTCTGAAGTAGATGGACTGACTGATAACCAATTTTTAACCAATGTAGCATTTTGAGATGACAGAGTTCAATAGGATTTGGAAAAATATTAAAACAGTCAAATTCCAAGGAATTTTGATGCAAAACCCTGTTTAAATAAGATTTATATTGCTGTAGTGTCTGAATTTTGTTGATCCTTATTTTCCTCTTCCAAAATAATATAAAGGATATGAATAATAAATTTAGGGACCATGGCCTGATTTCAGTTGTCACACTCATGCCCCCATGCACAGAATAGAAAGTCCTTCAGCCAGGAAGGAGTTAGAAAATAATTCAATTGGAAGATGGGACAGACTGTGCAGATCAGGTATGGCTCATGATCAGACAAGTGTATTGACCACCAAGTTCTTTATATGTGTCTGGCTCTTTTAACCCCCTTACCCTCTCTTTTCCCATATTATTCCTCCAAAAATCATCTGAATACATCCCTTCACCTGCCTTTGGCCCCTCCCTAAACATTCCCATAATCACACTTCAAAACTGCTCCTCCCCTGCATCCTGTAACATGTCTGGCATTGGCTCATCAGCATGGCTTTCATCCCCAGTCACTGGGGCTGAGGCAGTCCTGGGGCTGTCCCCAGAGGCACTTAGACAGGGTGTCCCTTTCTCTGAGTCCTGAGTCCTCTGAGACTCAGAGTCCTGCCTGCCATAGTGCCCTTGTGGTGCTATGAATTTAAGTTGATAAGCCTTATTATCTTATGGGCTTATGGTCCCTGTTTTGGGCCTGGTAATAGTCTGCCAGGGTGTTATTTGGGTTTCCCTTCTCATCTGTGAATTTATAGGTGAGCTTTTAGCACACAGCCTAACATAAACAAAGTACAAGACGCAAGTAAAATATTTTAAAAGGCAAACTCCTGGAAATAATTGATTTGGAGTCCTCATTTATTGCTATTGACTATCTTCACCTTGTTATTCAACAACTCTTTTAATGGAATAATCCCTGCAATGGAACAATCATTCTCTTACAAAGAAATAGAGATATATAGAAGCACTTCATATTATGTTAGTCAGAAACACCTTATTGTCTGTATAGGAGCTAGATATTATTTATTGGATAGTCTGTGATATTTGGAGTAATTTAATATCATTTTAGTCAAATATGACAATAATCTAGGTCGACTTGATAGTTATCAGGAATAGAAGGGCATCTCTAAAGAACAGATCATTCTGCAATTAGTGGAAGTTTTATGGGATGAATGTGTTTATAGAATTCTGTCTCTCTGTATGGGCTGCTGCTGAGGGAACCTGAGCAGGTAATTTAGCCTCGTGTCCTGGTTTCATCTAGGACAGAGTTAAGTTTCTTCCTGGTAGCTGATATAGTCCTGATTTTGGATTTAGGGAGAAAATAATGTTGATAACACACTGATGTTTCAGTTGTTGCTAAGCAGTGCTTACACTGTCAAGGTCTTTCCAACTAGTAAGGAAGCTGGGAGAGCACAAGCATCTTGGAGAGGACACAGCCAGGACAGCTGACCACAACTGGCCAAAGGGATATTCTCTACCATATGTCATCATGCTCAGCTTATAAACTCTGGAAAAAGTTGGGCAGGAAACACTGCTCAGAAAGTGGCTGTGCATCAGTCAGTGAGTGATGAGCAGTTGCATTTGGACAGCACTTGTTTTGTATATTCTATTATTATTATTATTATTTACATTCCCCTTCCTTTTCTGTCCAATTCAAATGTCTTTATCTCGACCCAGAAATCTGAGACTTTTTCCCAATTCTCTCCCCCATCCTACTGCAGGAGAGAGGGAGGGTATGGCTGTGTGGTGTTTAGCTGCCTGACAGGTTACACCTGGAAACCCACCTTTTGGAAACTGGACTTTGGGGAGTTTGTTTGCATGACAAATGCTGTTCCTGCCTGCGTGTTATACGTGGAGTTCTTTAGAGGTGACTGCATGCCTTTCTGAGAATTCCTCTTCCAATGTGAATACCATCTCTGGTTCAGCTTGGGGTGTGGGGGGAGGCAAATATACACTTTGGGGTGCAATAACAGTAAATTTCACACCTAATGATATTTGGAGGTTGCAGAATGAAATGCCATCCCTGCCTGAAGGCAGAACACAGTATGTGATTCTGGTCTAATCAAATGGGTTTCCTTGAACAATGTTGGAGACTTAAAGCTTCCATTTTCCCAGTGATTTACAGAAAAAAGTATGGTTCACAAAAACAATGTGCTACTTTTTAAAGCAAAACCTGCAAACTTGGCCTCCCGAAGATTCAGGCTGGCTTCTCTTTTACTTATTTGTTATCAATGACATTTCAATTCATGTCCTGCATTAATAGCCATAACAGTGTTACCCCTTTTGTGTAGACTGTGCTTTTAGAGAACACCTCTGAGATGTTATTGCTTTCAGTAAGCAGGGGTAATGATGCACATGATGAACAAAATGCAGCAGATTCCAGCTAACTTTCTTTTCTACTTTATTGGCAAAGCTGTGCTAACAGTAAGTAATAACATTAGAACTTATTTTCATGACTACAGTCAGTATTTATGATTCTGAATACACCAGAGGGCCAGTCCTCCGATATTAAAAGGTGTCACTTTAAAATCTTAGAAGTGGTTATTTAAGGAATACTTATCCACAATTAAGGACAAAAATATATGGCATACAGATTATTTTATTTTTCAACTAATCTTCTAGTAAGCTGGTGAATTTTAACTATTTGTTAAATATTCAAAAAGTTGGTCAATACTAAAAAATTTACACTTGCTTAAACATTCAATTAATATCTTTATTGTGACAAAATATATCACAGCCTTATCTTTTAAGTAGAAATGTGAGTTCAAATTAAGTAACTACAGTTATGTAAAACCATCACCCCATAAACTTCAGTCATCAATAATTGATGTTGCCAGATATACTGGTCTCATACCAGATCCATACGAGTTAGGCAGGATTTGGATGAGATTTTTAATGTTGTTACAATGCAGACTACAAAAATATTGCAAAATAACAAAGAACAGCTTTGGATTTTTTTCTCTCACACTAAGCTCTGTCACCTCTATCTACATGAGCCAGGATTTTCACCTGACACATTTAGGCTCAGGCCAAAAGGCTTTTAATTTCAGTTCTAGTTAGGATCTTTTAATAGAGAAAGAATTTAGTCATATAGTCATATATCTTATATAAGATAACTTCATATACATTTTTCTTAAAGTTTAAAAATAGTTTGTTCTTATTTGGCACCAAAGCTATGTTTCTTCAACAGAAATATGTCTGTGTATGGACTACCATATTTTAATTGTACACTTTAACTCATAGCATTAACTATGTTTCAAAACTCAATTCTCCATATAACAGGTTCAACTGAATGACAGATTTAGAGAGTATAAAGCTGTTGATTTACCAGTGCAATGAAAGGCAGTGTTCAACTTTTAAAAATGGGGAAAAAAGGTATTGAGGATGAATTATTATGTGGCTGAGACATGCAGAGACCCAGTGCAATAGCACTTTGAAGGAATTCCTCTGATCCTCTGTGGAAATCTACAGCATCACCCTCTCAACTTAGCAATTATCATAGAACCATTTTANTGGCCAAAGGGATATTCTCTACCATATGTCATCATGCTCAGCTTATAAACTCTGGAAAAAGTTGGGCAGGAAACACTGCTCAGAAAGTGGCTGTGCATCAGTCAGTGAGTGATGAGCAGTTGCATTTGGACAGCACTTGTTTTGTATATTCTATTATTATTATTATTATTTACATTCCCCTTCCTTTTCTGTCCAATTCAAATGTCTTTATCTCGACCCAGAAATCTGAGACTTTTTCCCAATTCTCTCCCCCATCCTACTGCAGGAGAGAGGGAGGGTATGGCTGTGTGGTGTTTAGCTGCCTGACAGGTTACACCTGGAAACCCACCTTTTGGAAACTGGACTTTGGGGAGTTTGTTTGCATGACAAATGCTGTTCCTGCCTGCGTGTTATACGTGGAGTTCTTTAGAGGTGACTGCATGCCTTTCTGAGAATTCCTCTTCCAATGTGAATACCATCTCTGGTTCAGCTTGGGGTGTGGGGGGAGGCAAATATACACTTTGGGGTGCAATAACAGTAAATTTCACACCTAATGATATTTGGAGGTTGCAAAATGAAATGCCATCCCTGCCTGAAGGCAGAACACAGTATGTGATTCTGGTCTAATCAAATGGGTTTCCTTGAACAATGTTGGAGACTTAAAGCTTCCATTTTCCCAGTGATTTACAGAAAAAAGTATGGTTCACAAAAACAATGTGCTACTTTTTAAAGCAAAACCTGCAAACTTGGCCTCCCGAAGATTCAGGCTGGCTTCTCTTTTACTTATTTGTTATCAATGACATTTCAATTCATGTCCTGCATTAATAGCCATAACAGTGTTACCCCTTTTGTGTAGACTGTGCTTTTAGAGAACACCTCTGAGATGTTATTGCTTTCAGTAAGCAGGGGTAATGATGCACATGATGAACAAAATGCAGCAGATTCCAGCTAACTTTCTTTTCTACTTTATTGGCAAAGCTGTGCTAACAGTAAGTAATAACATTAGAACTTATTTTCATGACTACAGTCAGTATTTATGATTCTGAATACACCAGAGGGCCAGTCCTCCGATATTAAAAGGTGTCACTTTAAAATCTTAGAAGTGGTTATTTAAGGAATACTTATCCACAATTAAGGACAAAAATATATGGCATACAGATTATTTTATTTTTCAACTAATCTTCTAGTAAGCTGGTGAATTTTAACTATTTGTTAAATATTCAAAAAGTTGGTCAATACTAAAAAATTTACACTTGCTTAAACATTCAATTAATATCTTTATTGTGACAAAATATATCACAGCCTTATCTTTTAAGTAGAAATGTGAGTTCAAATTAAGTAACTACAGTTATGTAAAACCATCACCCCATAAACTTCAGTCATCAATAATTGATGTTGCCAGATATACTGGTCTCATACCAGATCCATACGAGTTAGGCAGGATTTGGATGAGATTTTTAATGTTGTTACAATGCAGACTACAAAAATATTGCAAAATAACAAAGAACAGCTTTGGATTTTTTTCTCTCACACTAAGCTCTGTCACCTCTATCTACATGAGCCAGGATTTTCACCTGACACATTTAGGCTCAGGCCAAAAGGCTTTTAATTTCAGTTCTAGTTAGGATCTTTTAATAGAGAAAGAATTTAGTCATATAGTCATATATCTTATATAAGATATCTTAATATACATTTTTCTTAAAGTTTAAAAATAGTTTGTTCTTATTTGGCACCAAAGCTATGTTTCTTCAACAGAAATATGTCTGTGTATGGACTACCATATTTTAATTGTACACTTTAACTCATAGCATTAACTATGTTTCAAAACTCAATTCTCCATATAACAGGTTCAACTGAATGACAGATTTAGAGAGTATAAAGCTGTTGATTTACCAGTGCAATGAAAGGCAGTGTTCAACTTTTAAAAATGGGGAAAAAAGGTATTGAGGATGAATTATTATGTGGCTGAGACATGCAGAGACCCAGTGCAATAGCACTTTGAAGGAATTCCTCTGATCCTCTGTGGAAATCTACAGCATCACCCTCTCAACTTAGCAATTATCATAGAACCATTTTATAGTCAAGGGGGAAGAATAGGTACTCACTGAAAAATAATAATCCTAAAATGACCATATAAAACCTTATGTAAGGATTCTTCCCCTGACTATAAATGTCACCTAGTGACTTTCTCATCTCTTGCTGTCTACATTGCACATACCTGAAATCATGTGACAAATTTAAAATTTAGAGTGGGATTGATTTTCCTAAATGGAGGTAACAGGTGGCATTTGAGACATTTAAATCTTCTTTTTGAGCTTGGGAGGCACCACAAAAACCTACCACCCTTGAGGGTCTTGGTGTCAGACTGCTTGAGGTCAGGCAGTGTACCTAGAGTTAAAAACATCTGTATGTCTCTTTGCAGACAATAAAAGCTCATCCTTGTTATCTTTTCATCCTCTATGATTTAAAATGGAACAAGTGAGATTTATTTTTCATACATTTTCAAGGAGGTATATATATTGCATATTTGCAATTAACATCAGAGAATCTGGAGATGCTAATATTGTAATAAAAATAAATTATTTGTGAGACCTTATAAATAGTTTAATGCTTTCTCAAGTATTGTTAGCACTAAATGGCAAAATTCAATAAGTAAGACTCAAGGTAAAATAGTTTAACTTAATGGATATTCTCATACCAACAAGTATTGATGTGCTTACTTTAGGTGGTAGAAGCTGTTACATTCTGTCTTTTTGCCAGAAGTGGTTTGAATGTATTCATAAAACAAGTCTAAACTATCTTTCAAGTCTGAAAACTCAGCCAGCTATTGGCATATCATTACAGATAAAATCATGAGATTACTGATATTGTTACTGATACACTCATACTCAAAACATTCTTCTTTCCTGTCTGTTTGCTGCCTTTGAGAGAGAGCTCTGGAATTCTTCTGAGAAGAAACTATCCCAGACTCTGACACCTGACTTCTTATGTCCATATATTACCTAAGAAAACAATGATTATTTAGTGCTGCAGATGAACTTGAGCCTTAAATGAAAGGCAAAATTCTTTAAGACAAACACACAGGTGTATGTATGATGATAGAATAAAATTGTGGTTTATATTAAGGCAAATTAAAAAAAGGGTCATTATCTCACTGCAAAGGACATGTACGTGCAAATTAAAAACTTCAAATTTAAAACTAAACTTCCATTATTTCAATATTCTGTTCTGCCTGCTATTTAGAATTAGGCTTGCATCCAGACACCATTTGGGTTTTAAATACGAGATGTGCATTAGCTCTGGAACTTGGGGGTGTAGGGCTGGGGATGCTCTGGCTGCCCCCAGCCCGCCTCCCTCTGCTTGGGACAGTGGGACTGTCCTGGCTGCCAGACCCAGCTGCCCCAGGGGAGCCCCTCCCTGCCCAGGTGCTGCAGACACCCCAGCCCATGTGCCCTGACACATCTGTACCTTGACATCTGCCTTGACTAAAGGCAGTATTTCACAGTTCAAACACCTAAATGCATATCAGTAGAGTATAAAATGTTTATTATTATTATTAATTTACATTGATCCCATAAATGTCATGTAAGCTTTATGGAACAGATAAAAAGACATGGTCCATGAAATGAAAAGCTCACCATCTAATTTTAGAGAAGAGAGAGCCAGAGTAAGCAAATAAGTCAAACTGGTGAAGAGAGTCATCAGGAAAGGTTCCCAGCTGCAAAAAAAGGTAATCTGGTGTGGAGCAGCACATGTAGGCTAGGAAAATGACAATATGAATCTCCTTAAGCTGAAAAGGTATACTGCCTCAGGCTCAACAGGAATAAAAAAAATATATTTTCATGTGTTGGCACTGAAATCAAACAAATTACTCCTTGTATGTGAATATCATGCATAAATATACGATAAAGGGAATACTGATTGTATCATTCTGACTTCATAAATGTACAAATTAAATAATGAAACACAACAATTTTATTTTACAAAAAAACACACTGTGAGAATGCCGGCAGCTCATTTCAGAAAAATCCATTGGAGGAAATATGAAAATCTTACACTACTGGCTCTCACTAGGCACCTACATAATGACAGACTTTTCATATCACACATTAAATAGGTTTTGGCAGCTCATACTAGGCAGTATTATTAATGCAAAACTGTTTTAAAAAATTGGCAGCGTTGGTGTGAAAATGAAACTAATCATAATGGTGTGCTGTGGGAATTATTTCAAGACTGACAGAATTATATTTGTTTCATTAACAGAGAGTCATTTTAAGAGGTAAAAACACACAAGAAACATTTCTTGAAATAAACGGATCCAGTAACCAATTAGATGTGACAACAACTTCCTGTAAATCTGTAGTTTTATAGATACTCTATATTGAGCAACCTATAAAAGTATGACATGGACTAAAGCAATTGGGTGATTTCCAGTTACTATTACAAATTTCCAAACACTTTTCTTAATGCAGACAGTCCCTTACCCTTGTTCAGACTGCCTTTGATTTCTTTTGGACATGATATAAGCATCAAGCTCAGTTCATACTTCAGGATAGAGATCAAAGTTCTAATTCTTTAGAAAAATCTATGGACTTGCTTATATTTATGTACTGAGGGTAGTATGTCTATGCTTTATAGGTAGTACTCAGTGAATGAGGAGCAGATTTTGTGTTTACAGCAATGGCGCAAAGCAAAGCAAAAACACCACCAAGGAGTACTGAAAGCAGAGATGTTAAAGACAGGAAGGGCCATCCAACCTGTCAATTTTCCACTGCATATTGCCCACTCTTGCCATTTCTTATAGGTTTTCTGTTTTAACAGATAACTGTAGTTTTTCTTGCAGATTTTTATCAGATCAGATCACTTTCCAGTAAAAGAAATCATGATCTTCTTGAATCTTTGCCGCTATTAACTTTAGCATTTGTATCTCAATAAAGTAGTCATTGTATCTTAATAAAATACTTATCAGAGTATTCCTGATTATTGTCCATAGTATGACCCAAATCATGGATCCTTTTAGCCACATCTCAGCTGTGAAGTTCAGATTTGCCTTAGGCCCTAGACTAGATAGTAGTCTTGTTCAAACTTAGGGCTGCTGTGGACATTGAAAGTAGTGTTTCCCATCTCTTTTTGTTATGGGAATGTGTTGCAGTGGAATATCTTCTGCAGTCTTCTTCTTGGGGTGAGAAACCTGAAGTTTATGATCCATGTGTGCTCCAAATGAAACTTTCTGCACTTGAAGTTGCTCAGTTCCTCATGTTAACTACCACATCCCTGCTACCACATGGCTGCCAGCCCACCCAAAGCTGCAAGGGGGAGCAGAGCAGTTCCTTCTGTCACTGATGCTGCAGGAAAGAACTTTCATTCAGCATCTGCTGGCTGCTCTGCCTGGCAAACTGCAGCCACAGCACTCCCAAGTCCTGCAACACTGAGCTGCACAGAAGGCTTTGCTCTGTGCTTGATGGGTTAATGATACATGCTTAACACACGTTTTCTTCCATGTCTGAAGAGATTTTATTATGTCTTTGACTGTACCTCATGGTTTTTATGTTCCTTATGATAGTTTGTGCTGTCCAGATGACTTGAATCCAGCACAGTTCTCATATGCAGCACTGAAGATCTATGGTATCAATCATGACTCCTGGTGGTTTCCAGAAGATACGAAGTCCTATAAAGGCTATAAAGGGAGATTTTAGGGCATGTCCCTTTGGCCATACGAAAATATAACACAGGTTTTACAGATGAAGACTGTACAAACAGTACATGTTTGTGAGAGGGGTTTTATCCTTCTCTAATATGATAATATTTCAAGCTGAAATGGTATGAACTCCTGAAAAGTAGGCAGGTATAAAAAAAAGAGTTTTTTACATACTGTGAGCACGTTAGTGTTTTCCTTTAAAAAGACATGCATCAAATTCTCAAACATCATTTTACCATTATGTTCTAGGTCTCTGGAAAGACAATGACTTACAGTGGAACTGCTGACAAATTAGTTCTAACTGTATTGGCATAACAACTAGATGTCTCTTTCTTTAAATATCTTTGTAGCTTATATTGAATTCTTAGAAGTTCCAGGTTTTCACATTTCCAATAAAAACTGAAGTGGACATATTAAATACCTAAATATTTTCCATTAGAGAGGCTAATACTATTTTTTCATTAACAATTTTGTTGATTTATGGTATCATATGATGCACAGAGCTTACATTCTTCTGATAGTTTCAGATGAAAATTAGAGGCTAAAGGATTTTACAGCATACCTTGAAAATGTGCATAAGCTTAGTGAGGAGAAACTAAACATTATCTCAATTACAACCTCAAGAATGAAGGATGAGACACTAATATTATATGCAATATTCACTAATACATTTGGTAGCCCTTCCTTACTTTTTAAAGAACCAGTATTTTGACAGTGCCCTTGTGTTTTAACTTTTGTGGAGACAGTCTCTCAAATAACAGCCTTCTAAACTTATAAACCATGCTAGGAAATGGAACCACTCTGCCTACTACTCACCAGCATGTAGGATCTCAAAGGTTATGTGGTGCCACTGTTATATTCTGAGAGATTTCCATAAGAGGACCTAAATTCTGATTAGATTTGGCTTTTCAGTGGTCTCACAGAGATTGCAGAAATGCTATTTCAGGTGAAAAAAAAAGGCATGGTGGTTCATATGTGAAATATAATTCTACATTATGTGTATAAAAGAAAGATGGGAAAAATAAACAAAAAGCAATGTGATCTGAAACTACCTCTGCCCAAGAGTAGCTGAAGGTTTATTGACACCTCCTTACAGGAGAACATCTTATAGAAGCTCACATGCAGAGGACACAGTATCCCTCCTGTCCTCATTTTTGTTTTCCAGCATACCAACAGTATTGCCAATTTATTGAGAACCAGCTATGATCTAGGAATCTAAAAGCATGAGACATGATTGTAAATCAAGGAATTAACTCATTCGCTCAAAAGTTAACTCTGTTAAATCTCATTTCATATAATACAGAGTCACAGAATTGTTTAAGTTGGAAAAGACCTCCAAGACCATTGAGTCAAACCTTTGACTGATCATCACCTTGTCAACTAGACCATGGCACTAAGTGCCACATCCAGTCACTTTTTTAAGAGTTCGGGGGATGGTTACTCGTCCACCTCCCTGGGAAGCCTGTTCCAATGCTTAAAAACACTTTCCATGACAAAATTCTTCCTAATAGCCAATTTAAACCTCCCCTGGCACAACTTGAGGCCATTTCTTCTTGTCTTATCACTTGTTGTTTGGCAGAAGAGACCAACCTTCACCTTGCTACAGCCTCCTGTCAGGGAACTACAGAGACCAATAAAGTGACCCCCTGAGCCTCCTTTTCTCCAGACTAAAAAAAATCATCTCAGCTGCTCCTCATAGGACTTACTGTTATGATCTCTGGGCATGATATTCANTACTCGTCCACCTCCCTGGGAAGCCTGTTCCAATGCTTAAAAACACTTTCCATGACAAAATTCTTCCTAATAGCCAATTTAAACCTCCCCTGGCACAACTTGAGGCCATTTCTTCTTGTCTTATCACTTGTTGTTTGGCAGAAGAGACCAACCTTCACCTTGCTACAGCCTCCTGTCAGGGAACTACAGAGACCAATAAAGTGACCCCCTGAGCCTCCTTTTCTCCAGACTAAAAAAAATCATCTCACTCAGCTGCTCCTCATAGGACTTACTGTTATGATCTGTGGGCATGATATTCATTGTAAATTCTCATCAGGCTGAACAAAGACACCAGACCACATGTCAGGGAACACTTGTGCTTTTATTGTACAGTCACTTTAACTCTGGCAACTAGCCCACATGTAGCCTCAAAGGTGTTGACTAACAAGCCCTTACATTCTCAATACCCTTTGAAAAAATGTGGAGGCTAACAAGCCCTTAGATTTTGTACAGTACATTTCTATAAGTTCTCAACTCCCACAACACCACTTCTCAAAGGTACTGGATGACAAAGTGCAACATACCACCAAAGGTGCTGGCTAAGAAACCACAACACACCAATACTCAATGGTGTTGGCTAACAAGCCACAGCACACTCCTACACGCTCCCCACTCTCAGAACAAAGTTCAGCACAGAGTATAGGGAGAATACAACAGCTGTGCTCTGAACAGTAAAAGCAACAGAGCAGAGAAGTAAAGACAGAAAAAGGAGAGAGAACAAAGAATATCACCAGTCCTTGGATCCCACCTTCATCCTGCTGTAAGCATGGTCCAGAGCTGGGATGAAAGAGAGGGAAAAGAGAGCGAGGGGTCCTAAACCTCTTCCTTTTATAGTTAAACCAGTGCATACCTATTATGTAAACTAGATTTTTTCTGCTTTTTGCTCACATATGCACAATCAGCCCTCCTTCAGCAAGTGAGTTGGGGTAGGGAGACATGATTGAGCACAAGTATCAAGGTAGAACAGGAAGCTGGTTCAAAACAGCACTGCTCCACTTCTATGGGATCCTCTCCTCTGATCAGTTTTGCTGTTGTAACAGACATAATGTTTTAATCAAAACATGCTTAGGTTTGGTCCTTCCCACTTACCTTCTAGACCATTCACCACCTTCACTGCCCTTCTCTGGACATGCTCCAGCACTCCAATGTCTTTTTTGAAATGAGAGTCCCAGAAGTGGACACAGTACTCAAGGTGTGGCCTCACCAGTGACAAGTATGGGGGGACAATCCCTGCCCTGGTCCTGCTGGCCACACTGTTTCTGATACAGGCCAGGACACCATTGCCTTTCTCGGCCACCTGGGCACCCTGCTGGCTCATGCTCAGATGCTGTCAACCAGCACCCCAGGTCCTTTTCTGCTGAGAAGCTTTCCAGCCACTCTTCCCTCAGGCTCTAGCTCTTCGTGGTGGTGTTGTGGCCCAAGTGCAGGACCAGCACTTTGCCTTGTGGAAGCTCATACTGTTGACCTCAGCCAATTGATCCCATGCACTAAAGGGAGACACAGATTCAGGGTGTATTAGAACAGGCTGGCCATTCCACACAGACTCATTCACTCGTTTTAACCTTGGGCTCTTTCACTTGATTAAACTGACAATTTACAATAAAGTATTTCCTTGCTACATATGTATTAGCTGCTCAGGCTACTGAATAAATTTCTGTTCAATAAAATAAATGGAATGATTTCTTATATTTGTGTTAAAAATTATGTTTCCACAACGAAATACTTGATGTTGCAGTTTTCTGCATCTATAATATTATTGAAAATCTTGCCAAATATGGGCATTAGAACAAGACTGTTCCAGTATATTCTCACACAAGCATTGTTTTAGCTATACTACTATTTAGCTACTTAAAGAAGATGTGGAGAGTTTCCTTAGACTGTATTTTTCATGAGTCAGTATTAGAAAGGATAAATTATCCAGTTCACTTACAGGGTACCAGGTAGCTTCTGTCTTCTACTTTTTTGAATTATTTTAAGGTTGCTTATGTTATGGTTATTTCTGAGAGAAAAATAGGCTTGTCTTTGCACAGTAACCTGAGAGAAAGAACAACCTACCCCTTGGAATTTCACTTTGAGCTGAAACAGGTTAAAGATAAGTAGATTTCAGTTCAATTTTTGTCATGAGGGAGTTTTTTAGAATTCTAAAATCATATTCAAAACATTTATTTTGTCATAATATGTAACTAAAGTTGTAAGCCTACATTCAGTTCTATCTTATTTCTTTTTCTCTTTTTCTTATTCTATACTCTAAATGTCATTCATCTAAATGGAAGCTTCAGAAGAAGCTTATTAAAAACTTTACCAAAATATAATACCCATTTCAGAAAAGAGATGGACTATATCTCTCAAGGAAGAGCATTCATCAGAAAGTTTTAAAATAAAAAGCAGGTTTCTAATATCTTTCAAATGTATAAAACAAAGGTCTTTGTAAAGGGCAATGTGTTTATATGAACTTTTTCCTTTTAGAAATATACTCAAATTTTGAATGTTTGCAATAAATATAAAACATGATACGTAACATGGTAGAAATTTTCCCTTTAAAATAAAAACTATTTTTTACTTCACTGTAGTATTTTGCACCAAAGAGCAAAGTCAAATATTGCCAGAAAGGCATACAATGGCATAGAGTTTACTTGAGAAAACAAATAGCAGTGAGTATGACAAATAATTAATGTAATAAAGTCTCTTACTAACTTCTCCAATAATTCTGCCAACACCACATGTATATTTTGAAGTCAAATGGAAGTGGAACAAACAAGTTATGCTCAGAGTTAAAATATTGCATAAACCTATAGATTTGTCTTTATTCTTCCACATCTATACCTATAGGTATCACTGTCTGATTGACTAGCCATTTAATGAGGGTTTGTGGTAAGCTCGCTCTAATGCAGATCTAGCACAGCAAATTTGATGTGGTACTCCCCTCCTAAACCTCATCACCAAACTGCCTGTGGGCATCTGATGATGGAAAGTAACTGTACAACAGAGTATACGAACACAGTGTGAAAAGTATTTAATTGCTTCTGTGTTTCACCTTTATGGACTAGAAATGTAAAGTAGAGGGTGATTTATACAACAGAAATAATGAACAGCAAAGAAACTGCTATGATGTTTCTCTTATTATTTCTTTTAATAAAGATGAGTATGTGATTCAGCTACATGTTAGACACATGAGGTAAGAAAAAAATGATGCAATAAAAGCCAAGGAGAACAGGAAGAAGAAAGATGTGCCATTTCAGAAGGATCCCTTCTGATGTGAAGATATTCTGTAAGGGACGGTGATCATGGACTACATTCACTACATTCATAAAGTTGTAAAGTCATTGCCTTTGGTTAAAATGCAAATCTAATAAAAATTATTGACAGTAATTATTTAAATAAAGGAGAAGACATTTTTAAGAAAACATAGTTTCAAATAACACTCTGACTGGTCTAATTTGGACCAGTGAAAAAATCATCCCCTAAATTAATTTTTAATTTTAAGGAAGGAAAAAACAAAGAAATGACAGGACTGGGCAAGAGAGAAGAAGAGGTAAGAATGGGCAGAAGAATATACAGACTTGTAAAGCTCAGCTTTCAAGACCTGTTTAATTGTTGGTAGAATCTATCTCTTAATTTGGTATATTTACAAGATATGAGTTTTGATTCAAGAGAAGGTAAATGCAAAAACTGCATGCAGAAATACTGAAAAATCATCAGTAATTCCAGTGCAAAGCAAGAACTGAAAATATTTTATTTTTCTGTAATATGTTTTAGGTTTCAATAGGAGTATCATATAAACACATGAGCTACAGGCTGTTTTACCATTCTGAAATATAAGTCTGATTATAAATAGTGGAAAATCTCATAGTAGTAACTTGCAACATTCTTTAAAAATGGATGTAAAGGTATCAAATGCCACTGTGCCTTGCTAATAAGTCATTCATACTCTAAGGGTAAGTGCAGGTATAGAATTCAAGCTCTTTGCCTGAATATTAAATAGTTGTTAAACAGACATTTACAGACAAAGGAAATTCACCATGTGTTTCTGAATTGCCAAGCATTATATTAATATTCAATTGGTGAGCTGCTGGGTAGAAAGAAAGACTTGCTAGAGGCTTAAAATGCTAAATGCATGTCTCAATTTACTGTAACTGCATACTAAAAGCATTGCTCTGTCATACATTAGAAAGAGAAGTTCAACAGCTGTTGTAATGTAGAAGTCCAAATGCAAGGTACTTGGTTTGAGTTCTTAGAATTAATTGAAGTCACAAGCACACTACAGGAGGGGGAAAATATCCTTTGCCTACATGAATATATAGTACTTTTCTTCTTAAAATAATATCTCTTCTAGGCTTTTGTATTAATCAGTACTTTAAAGGATATCTGTTAGAGTTGAGAGAGCTGTTCAGATTGAATTAAAGCTGATTCAAACATTGTGCTATGACTTGCACTTTTTGAAGCGTACACAGTAACATTGAAATATGCTTGGCCACAGATTTCTTTCTGTTCTACCTAGGGAAAACAGAAGAAAACTAGGGTCTTCCTGCTATGCTGAGCCCATCCAGGTGAATTCAAATGAGATCATATGATCTCAAAAGATGCTTAGGGCAACCATAAGCAAAGATATCCCCTGTGATGTCAAAAGAGCACAACTATGAACTGAGAGGCACACCCAAATTTCATGCAGGTCATGAGCAAATCATAAGCAAAGTCTGATTAGTCTACTTAATAATCAACATTATCCTTGCAGGTTGTCATCATGTAAGGGTTTAGCATCACAGTAATGTTAGTGTCAATGTTATTACCATCCATGCCAGTCTACTTCATTCAGAAGTTTACAGCACACTCATCAGTGCATTGCACAATTCTATTCAAATACTAAGAAAGGCTTTAAAAAATTTATTTTTTTCCAAGAAAAAAAGAATGCAAAAGCCTGAACAAAACTAGTATTTTATTTCTTTGGAGGTAGCTTGTGTCTTTCTTTGCAGTTCCGTTTAAAAAGAACCATATAGCTGTACTGCCTCAGGAAGCATCAAGGAAAGATATTATTCTCTCACAAAGGCTTGATTTCCTCCCTATTTCCTCATTATTCCCAGAGGTTAGCAATTTGTTACTAGCTCTGAACAATGCCAAATGCTGTCTCAGCAACACTGAACACCACATGGGACTTGGAGGGAAGGAGAGAAGAAAAATCATGATTCCAGTTTTCCTTTTTGTCCAGTTTCCTTACAGATACAGAGATTAAGCAAGTTCTAACTCTCCTGTTGCTCTGCTCAGATTAGTTGTTGCATCGAAGAGACTGGGAAGACAGTTTGAAATTTTATTTCTCAACATAAATAAGTATAATAGTATGAGATTCAGAATTATTATGTTTGTAGACGCTGAATTAATAATTCTCTATAAATGTGGGATAAGGCCTATAGCATAGAATCCTTCTATTTTAACTTATATTATTTCTATAATTATTGAAATTTCTCTAATTCAGAAAAATTTTTATTTGTAGTCACTTGTTTGGGGAATATGAGTGATTCAGCCCCTCCCCTCCCCTCATTTTCTTTTATTTGAGGTTGGGGTTTTTTTTGTGAGTTTTTTTTGGTTTTGGGGGGTTTTTTTGTTTGGTTTTTTCCTACAGTAGATGTGTGACTTGGCCACTTTTGAAGGCAACGTTTCAAAGAAATATTAGCTGTGGTATATAACTATATTTTAAACTTTATGGTTAAATTTTACAATTATTTATTTTTATAATGATAGACCTGAAAGAGAGACCAAGAATTTCAATTAAAGTAATCGTAAGTATAGAAAACTTCTTATGAATAGTTTATTGAATTCCTTTGGGAAAAAGAAAAAAAAAGTGTTAAATGGGCTCATTTTTATAGTCTTGGCCAAATAATAAAAAAGGGAGGAGTGACCAATTCCCCAGAGTGCTCTGCTGCCATGCAGGAGGATCTCGACAGCCTGGTGAGATGGGCTGAGAGGAACATTTTGAAGCTCAGCAAAGGCAATTGCAGGGTCCTGCACCAGGTGGCAACAGCTCTGTGCATCAGCACAGGCTGGGGACTGACCAGCTGGTGACCATCTCTGTGAAAAAGGACCTTAGGGTCCTGGTGGACAACACACTGTCCGTGAGCCAGCAGTGCCCTTGTAGCCAGGAAGGGAATGGTATCCTGAGCTGCACTAGGAAGAGCATTCCCGCAGCTTGGTCCTCCACCTCTTCTTAGCCTTGGTTTGCCATACAAGGACTGGCTGAGGTCACTTGGCTTTTTCAGCCTGGAGAAGAGGAGACTGAGTGGAAAACTCATTGCAGTAACAACCTCCTCATGAAGGGAAGAAGAGGGGCAGGCACTGATCTCTTCTATGTGGTGACCAGTAACTGGACCCGAGGGAACACCTTGAAGCTGAATGAGGGGAGATGTAGATTCGATATTCTGAAAAGGGTTTTCACCCAGAAGGTGGTTGGGCACTGGAACAGACTCCCCAGGGAAGTGGTCACAGCACCAAGCCTGACAGAATTCAAGAAGCATTTGGACAATGCTCTCCAGCACATGGTGTGATTCTTGATGTGGTACTGTGCAGGGTCAGAAGATGAACTTCAATGATCTTTGTGGGTCCCTTCCAACTCAGGATACTCTACAATTCTATAATAAAATGGAGTAAAGCACAAATCACACGGAAAGGCTGTGCAAGCAGCAATAGACTTGGCCTGTGCAAAGCAATAGATCTATCTAATACCTTTCAAAGATCTGAGTGATGAGTGTAAGCTGGAGTCTGAAAGCCAAGATTAATTTTGTTCAATGACTCTACCAACAATAAATACACCAGTAAATATTTGGTTGAGTCCTGTTGTTTATATGGCCAGAATAGAATACAATTCTTTTTCCTACACATGTATTGACACCACAATACTGACACAGCAAGAAGGATGGTGATGTTGATCACTAAGCCAGTAGATATGAACCTGAACACACAAGAGATTCAGACCATAGGGGAAATTTTGCCATTTATGTTTTTCCAATCAGCCTAGTTAATCCTCCCTCTTTCTTCTTGTTTAGGAACAGATCCAAATAATTACCACAGTAAGTTTTAGAAAGCATGACTTTTAAGTACAGTTTTCTCTTTTTGCAAAAAGTCTGCGAAATCACTAGACTGTTCTAAGAGCATATAAGAACGGGGCTTTGCTCTAGGCCTTAGAAATGTTTCAGTGGAATAACACTGTCAATTTTCAGTCCAGGTTTTAGTGACAAGTGATTAAACCATGACAAAATAGCCTTCTTCTAAAACAGCAATGCCTGGAAATATATTATTTTTTATGATTAATGCAGTGAAGTGTGTGCTGTAAGAGGCTCAATTCAGTTGTGTGCATTCAGAGAACCATCATTACTGTAATATAGTAAAAGGTTTAAGCTGCAACCGAAGAATGGCTGTGAGTTACAGAGGAAAGGAGCTCTGAGAAGTCTTCTATACAAACAGGGGAACTAAATGCTTTTTCTGAAGGATGTTCCTTTGAGCCATACTAAACACAGGTCTGTGCACCAGGGTATATTGCACAGAAGTTCCACAGACGAGCGGCTGTGGCAGCAGACTTCAGAGGAATTTAGTTTCCTTTTCCTTTGCAGCTGTAATGTCAGAGTTGTCAGCTTAAAAACTTTTTAGGTGCTACAAAATAATACAAAATAACACAAAATAACATAATACCAGTAATTAAAGAACATTCAGAGGTTTTTTTTTTTGTCCATTTGCTGTTTCTATACTATCATTGATATAGGCAAACCTATCAGGTTTAAAACAGAATTGTTTTAAAATCAGGAATTACAAACTTTAATAATATTTTTAAAAATTCTATTATATGAATCAGAGTAATTAATTCCCACTTGTATAGTTGTAGGAGAAAACATATAAATCATAATTTATGCTGATGGCCAGACAACAGCCTTTGAAAAGGTTAGTTTTATAAAACCCTCAAAACATTGCTGAACTTCATTGTACATAGTCTCAACACATTCAGTTCCTAAAGGCTTAATTTTCTGCTAAGTCTAGTTTTTTACAAGCAATTTTAGAAAGGCCTAAAAAATGAAACAAAACTTAATTTTTTTTTGATTTATCTTGTGCTCTCAGTGGCCTCTGTAGCTTTTGTTATGCTTAAACAACACTCTTTAAACAACAATATGGTGTTTGGGATGGAGCTAATTTTCTTTATAGCAGTCTGTATGGTGTAGAGTTTTGGATTTATGACTAAAACAGTGTTGCTAGCACATCTATTTTGTCACTGTTACTGAGCATTATAATGTCAAGGTTTTCTCTGTTTCTCACTCTGCCTCTGTACCAAGCGAATAGGCCAGGAGTGGGCAAGAAGGAGTGGGACACAAAAGGGACATCTCACCCTAAACAGCCAAAGAGATATTCCAGGCCACGTGATGTCATGCTCAGCAACTAAAAAAAAAAAAAAAAAAAAAAAAAAAGAGGAGAAGGGATCATTCAATGTAGTTGCTTTTCAGAGACTGACTGTTACGTCAATCTGCTAATGGCAGATAGTTATTTCCTTTGCATCACTTCTGTGTTTTGGTTTTGTTTTGTTGGTGGGTTTGGTTGTTTGTTTTTGGGGTTTTTTTTTGGGGGGGGGACTTGGGGGGATGTGTCTCTCTTTCTTTCGTTTGCCAAACTGTCTTTATCTCAACCCATGGGTTTTCTTGGTTTTAGCCTTCCTATTCACTCCTCAATCCAGAAGTGGGGGAAAATGAGTGCATGGCTGTGTGGGTGCTTAGCTGCTGTTCAGAGTCAGCCTACTGTAACTCTTGAAGTGTTTGTCAGGGTTGCAAGCATGAGACTGGACTGCTGACCTGACCTTGGGTTGAAGTTAACTGAGCAGGATTTGATAAAGTACCGGAGAAATCGCCAGACATGACAAATAGCAGTCTGAGAAGCAGCCAGGTGTTAAAGACAGTGCCACGAAGCAGAGATGAGGCTCAAGAGTGTTTAAAGACAGAAACAGGAAAGGTCTGAGCCTCACAGATCCTTCCAGGGAGCACTGAGTGTGTTTGCCCAAGGCCAGCACTGCCAGGATAGCTGTGCCAGCAGTGTGCACCACTGTCATCCTTGGGGTGATAGCAAAAATACTAAATTGAGTATGGGTATAGTGGTACTGGGATTGAAGGAGAAAACAATGAATAAGGACAGGTTCTTTATATGAGGGTGTATGGATGGTAACAAGAGGGTCAAGAACCAGAAAAAATGATAACAATTTATGTAAATCATGTCATGAGTGCTGTACAGAGGTACTTGACAGGCAGCCCTGTGTTTGATGACACAGGCTGTGATGGACTAAACCCTTAGGAACATAATGTGACCCCTATAATGGAAGAAGGCCCAGTGGAGATGCACAAGGGTGATATGTCCAGGAAGCTTAGAGAATAACTCAGAGAAGATAACTTAATCACAAAACAAAGAGGGAGGTTGTTTTAGTAAATAGCTATCAAGGTGAGTGTTTCAGCTGGTGTAAATGTTTCTTGGGTTCATTAAATGAGTGTGAAGTGTGGCGCTCCCTCACCAATATTGTGTAGAAAACTCCATGTTTCCTGACTGCAAAATCAAGTCAGACACCTGTGTTCTCATCAGAACAGGTTTGTTGTTCTGCTGCAGGCTTTGCTGGTCAGACCAGGGTTGCTCACCAGGGACTTCCAAACAGCCCCACTCACAGGCTTTACTTCACCTTATAGTTAGGGGTTTTTTCCCTATTTTCTCCTCATGGATAAACAATTCTCCTCCATTAAACTTTTTTTGCCATTTATTCCAGTTTTACATACTTGGTTTAATTATGGCCTTAATACAAAGACACCAAACCCTTGGTGAGCCAGCAGCATCTGTTCCACTATTTTTTTGGCTTCTTTGGCTTATATTCAGCTCCTGATACGATGACAACTTCCGTAGTTATTGTCTTTCTTGTTTTAGTAGCTTAGGCCTTGGTCACATGGGGCAGCTACTTTTCCCCCTATGTTTTCTGCAGGATCCAGAATATTCTCACCTTGAAACCCTAAGATGGAGCTCTGTGGAGCTCCACTCGTGACAGGTCACCAGTCTAATGTCACCCCATTCACTGTAATCCATCGTGCCCAACCCGTGAGCCAGCTGCCCACCCATCACATGATGCATTTATGCAATTGTGTGCTGGACATTTGCATATAAAGAGCAGTGAACTTCTAAGTGAGCTTTGCGTGATGCTGGCAGGCACAGTCAGATGGCATTTTCCATAGTTCTAGTACATTCCAAGAGTCCTCCATGTCTAGCTCCTTATTCAGTGATTTTTATTTTGGCTAGACGACCTATTAAAGAGGACATGCCTGCTATCACATTGAAATTGTGTCCCACTGCTGTGAAACAGCAATTCAGAGTATAAGGCAGTAAAGAAAAAGCACTGAAAGCTTTATATTGTGCAAGTTTAAATTAAAAATTCTGATTATTTGTATTTATAGCAGTTACTATTTAAAACTTCAGATCAAAACTCCATTGTTCAATAAATAACTATAAATAACAATGCATGCTTCCTTACTTTTTCTGACAAGTGTTCCCCTTCAATAATGACAAAAATATCATCTGTCATTCACAGACATACTGTCTGGAAGGTGAAAAATTACTTGTTCAGTTTCTTTCTTTGCTATTTGTTTTATGTTCTGTCTTTTATAGCTTTTGTTTGTTTGTTTTCTTTACATAAATTTGCAAGGTTGATGAAGCAATTAACCAGATAGGACAGAGGCTAATTTCTCTAAATTACTCCTGAGAGACCACAGAACCTTGTAAAATCAGGTATAAACTGAAAAATCAGCTTTCATGAATTGCGAGTGAGTTTTGAAAAATCACTGGAAATTAGTCCTGAAATAATATTAGCATAGTAGGACAGTACAAAAAAAGCTGAGAAGTAAACTGAAACTCCAGGGAGAAGAACAGTGGTTTTTTCTTTTGTGGAGGTTACTTATGTGGAATATTATCAACTTTCTGTTGCGAGGAATCTCAACTATAAGAAAAACTGAGCTATTGCTCAGACAGTGCAGCGATAGTGATGACAGTGGGTAATTTTTTTTTTCTTAAAGAAACAGCTAGAGAGAAGAGTTTGTTTAAAGCATAAATAGCAACTTCTCTCCATAGCCACTGAAATTAAAAGGTAGGTAAAAGAGAATGTTAATCGAGCAAATGATATATGAGTTTTCTGTTGAACAACTCATTAGCACAGATCAAATATGTCAAAGAGCTTATTAAAATATTACTCAAGAAGGCATATTGATAAACATAAATATTATGCTAAGATCTTTTTGGAGCTGGATGAAATTTCACCTTCTCTGTATCACAAATTGGAATAAAAATGTGAACTTTCAATATTTTTTGAAAAAAAATACTATTGTGTATTACATTTTGTCTTGATGAAACACTTTTGTTTGGTAAGGTAAAAAAATCTTGTCTAGAGAAGATGAAAAAGTTTTACCTCAGTAGTATCATTTAGAATATATTATACAGTAGTCTAAATACCACTACAAATAATATTGAGTCATAGAGTCACAGATGTTAAAAGATGTCCAGCACCAGTCCCGATACTGATTCTTGATGAACACCACTCATCACTGCTCTGCACTTGGACATCAAACCATTGACTGCAATTCTATGAGTGCAACCCTTCATCCTATTCCTTATCCATTGAGTGGTCCATCTGTTAATCACAGAATCACAAGGTTGGAAGAGACCTCCAAGATCATCGAGTCCAACCCATCCCTAACACCTCAACTAAACCATGGCACCAAGTGCCACATCCAGTCTTTTTTTAAACACATCCAGGGATAGTGACTCCACCACCTCCCCAGGCAGACCATTCCCGTACTTTATCACTCTTTCCATAAAAAACTTTTTCCTAATATCCAACCTGTATTTCCCTTGGTGCAGCCTAAGACTGTGTCCTCTCGTTCTTTCAATTACTGCCTGGAGAAAGAGACCAACCCCACCTGACTACAGCCACCTTTCAGGAAATTGTAGAGTGATAAGGTCACGTCTGAGTCTCCTTTTCTCCAGACAAACAACCCCAGCTCCCTCAGTCGTTCCTAACAGGGCTTGTGTTCCAAGCTCCTCACCAGCCTTGTTGTCCACTCTGGACGTGCTCAAGCATCTCAACCTCCTTCCCAAACTGAGGGGCCCAGAACTGGACACAGCACTCAAGGTGTGGCCTCACCAGTGCCGAGTACAGGGGCAGAATGACCTCCCTGCTCCTGCTGGCCACACTATTCCTGATACAGGCCAGGATGCCGTTGGCCTTCTTGGCCACCAGGGCACACTGCTGGCTCATGTTCAGCCAGCTGTCGACCAGTACCCCCAGGTCCCTTTCTGCCTGGGCACTGTCCAGCCATCCCCAGCCTATAACATTGCAGGCGGTTATTGTGGCCAAAATGCAGGAGTCGGCACTTGGACTTATTAAACTTCATCTTGTTAGACTCTGCCCATCCATCCAACTGTTCCAGGTCTCTTTGCAGAGCCTTCCTACCTTCCAACAGACCGACACACGCTCCCAGCTTAGTGTCATCTGCAAATTTACTAATGAAGAACTCAATACCCTCATCCATATCATCAATAAGAATATTCAACAGAAGTGGTCCCAGCACAGACCCCTGAGGAGCACCACTAGTCACTGGCTGCCAGCTGGATGCAGTGCCATTCACTGCCATGTCTGCCAGTTTAGAGACAAGGATGTCACACAGCACAGTGGCAAATGCTCTGCACAAGTCCAGGAAGACGACATGAGTTGCTCTTCACTTATCTACCACCACTGTAATCCTGTCACAGGAGGCTCCAAATTTGTCATGCAAGATTTCCCCTGAGTGAAGCCATTCCACCTGTCAACAATCAGTTCCAGATTTTCCATGTGCCTTAGCATAATTTCCAAGAGGACCTGCTCCGTGACCTTCCCAGGCACAGAGGTGAGACTGTAGTTCCCAAATTCTCATTTTTTTAAAATAGTGGTTATTTTTACAGTGTTTATGCTTCCCTTTTTCCAATTTGAATTGTTTTGACACTACTGAGGCTGTTGCAAAACTTCTGCCTATTTGTTTTGCAGTTTGAAGGTGTGGGAGAGAATCTCTCAGAGTACAAGATAATAGTAAGAAAATAACTGTCCTAAAAAAGGTATCAGCTACCAAATACTTTTATCAAAAGTATTAAACTGTGACATAGCAACTTCTATCAAAGTTATCAAAATAGAAGTGCAGGAGCTTAGCATTATCAAGTGTTGATATTAATAGCTAGAAGTGATTTTTTAGGCATTTATTAAACACTTCTTTTATAATTAAGAAGAGGGAAATTGGGTAAATTTGGGAAAGTAAAGGTGTATGGTGATACAATAGGAAATGTCACAACTTCAATAAAAGTTCTTTCTCTTCTCTATCTAGACAATAAAATTTGCTAATGAAGCTTCATAGAAAGGAGCAAAAAAATAAAACTGTGCTGTTTCAACAATTGTGTTGTCCAAATAATTGCAGATGAGCTATGGATCATCAGTTTACTTTAATTTTTTAACTTAACTATGACAGTTCATGTGAGGAGAATGGCTAGTGCAGTGGTGTGGAAAAGGAAGCATTTCTTGTCCTGAAGAGCCAAATCAAACATAAAAATCTAAACCAGTAAAATCATTGTCTCTCTTAAAAACTTGAGTCACCAGTTCTTAGATGAGTCATCATTATTTGTAATATTAATATGGCCTCATAGATGTGCATAGGATTTACAGTGTTCATTTAGAAAAATATTGTTTCATCATCATTAGGCTCCTAGTTTCCAAACTGTCTGCATTCTAATCAACCTTGACCAGATAAATGAATAGAATTTTTCTCAGAATTGTTAAGAAAACACAATACTTTTTGGTTGATAATAAAACTTCTAGGAAAGTAGAAGTACCTTTGGTATCATAAAAACATTTCTTGAGAGTAAAAAAAGCCAACAAAACTCAACTTCACAATCCATTTACAGGACACCAATATCATTCTAACAGAAGAGAGAAAATTTATTATTTTCAACAGTGATCCATATCTATAGGTGATCCTTTCCATACAGATCTTTGAAACCCATATACTGAACACAAATGAAAAATAAAATTATTTTCAATTAAAAATACAGATAAGAAACTTGGTTGAACACAGATGGTTGAAATTGTTATGCACTCTACTACTAGAAAGTCCACCCAACTCTATAGGGGACTGGTCACAAGGTAACCAAGACTGTTTTCCGTTTAATGGGTAGATAACCTTCCCCCAGACAGAAGTGATAACAATCTTAAAAATATTCTTCGTGAAGAGTATTACACATATACTAAATAAACAGATTCTGTAAAAAAAATGCTAAATTAAAAACTACAGAATGTTCATTAAGACACTACAATACCAATTGCAAAAGTAAAAAGAGTGTGTCACATTAAAAACATAGATAAAAGAAATTCACCTTAGAAAAATGCAAATTGATATAGTTGATTGCAAAAAAAAGTGAAACCAAAGCAATAACTGTACCATCTCAACAGGCAACCCCATAAGAATTTTTTTCCTTCAAAAAATAAGATTTTTTTCCATCAAAGAAGACTTAAATTGGCATTCCAGAGGAGCATTGAGACTAGCTGTGCTCTCAGTTCTGCTGACTGAGACACATATGTTTGACAAGTCATTGATTCTGGTAACTCCTTTTCACCCCAGGGACAGTCATAGACAGATATCCTTCTGCTTGGGAATGATGTTCCAGTCTAGGAATTCGCCAGAAGATGTTGGTCTGACAGTGAGACCTGAGGCACATACTTTGTGAAGAAAGAAAGGGAGAGACACAAAATAGTTTATTCTGAGTTTCTAAAACATAGGCTTTAGAAATTTAGAAGTATTCATTGCTTTAGAAGACAGTGTTAAAGAGAAGGTGACAGAAGATTTGGCTAAAAATGTTGAATGACTTGGAACCCAGTTACAGATGTACTAAAAGATCCTCTGTACTTTCTGTCCAGTGCCTCCCTTTCTATCTTGAACTGGACAGCCCAAAACTGGAAACAGTAGTTGTGATGCAGTCTCACCAGGGCAGAACAGAGGGGAAGTGTAACCTCCCTCAACTTTGTGGCCCCACTCTTCCTAATGCACTCCAAAACTCAGCCACAGAACTTCTTGCTGCTGCTACCATCTGCCTCACTGGGTTTGTTCCACTGAATTGCTTTTCTCTGTAATCACAAATGTCAGCTAGATTACTCTTCCTGTTCATGTTGTTGATATGCTTGAGTTTTGAAAGGCTGATACTTTAAAAAGTCTTCTTTGATTGATTAACTTTGATTAGAAAGACAATAGATTATATACCAGTCTAAAGGAAGTCTACAAGAAAGATGGAGAGGGACTTTTGACAACCGCATATAGAGATTGGACAGGGCGGGGGATAGCTTCCAACAGAAAGAGAGTAAGTTTAGATTAGATGTTAGGAAGAAATTATTTGCTGTGAGAGTAGCAAGGCACTGCAAGATGTTTCCCAGAGAGGTTGTGGAGTCTCCTTTCCTAGAGACATCAAAAGTCCTTTGAACAAAATCCTGAGTAAAGCTCTCCAGGGTGCCCTAGCTGAGCAGGTTCTGTGGTTCTGTGACCCTGATTTTCAAATAGCAAACAATTCCATCAATTTGCAACTAAAAGGATTGTTACTGTCTATTTATACATGTATTTTGAGAAGCCAACTTACCATTACGTCTCTTTGTAATCAACATATTGAATCCAATCTATTTATTCTGCAGAAAGATGGGAAATTCAATATGTTGAGTCTTACTCAATACATTTATTACATTGATTGTAAATTTTCAAATTTTATGGGGATTTATTTCTATTTTGGTAGGCAAATTCCACTTCTAATAGGAAGAATGACTAGGATTAAGAAAATCTTGTAGGTAGTTTGTGTCCAGCTCAGTATAGTGGCACAGAGGATGCGATCTTCTAACTCTATTAATCACTTCAAAAAAAAAATCCACCTGCAGGGAGCAAGTCTGCATGTCTATAATTAACACACATTCACAAACTTTTTCATTTTCCTTTGGTCATGTAAGCTACATCTCTTGTAAATTCAAGCAATTTTCTTCAAGACTATATGAGTTACCAATTAGAGCAAAAGACTTCTGTTGATACAGCATTCCAGATAGCAATTCAAGTCAGCTCCCTTTACAATCGGCAAGAACAAGCTCTCTCTCTTTGTTGCATTTTCAGCCACAATTGCACTTGAAAAATGCCATTAACTAACTACTGTGAATGGCAGTAATATTTTGAGACAGATATTTGTGGATGGCAAAAAAAGGGCAGCAGCCTTCTGCTTTTTGTCAGCGTGATTCAGCCTGGAGACCCGAGTGAAATGTTAGCTTTATTTATATAGGAGCATAGGCAAATGAAAGAAATCTGAAAAAAATGTGTGTCATGAATATAACAAAACACTTTTTGGCACACTGAATCTTTTTTTCTACTGCTACATATATCCTGGGTGCATGGGTGGATTTACCTTACACCACATATGATTTTCAGATAAATCTTTGGATTTAATCACTGTTGTCACATAAGACACTATTTGTCCCTAAGAAAATCACCTAGAACTAAACTTCAGATTTATGTATCTTATGTTCTTGGCTGCATTCTGTGCTGTTGCATGGCTAGAAGCTTGAGAGCTTTCTTAGGTCTTCAAGTTTAGACATAGTGAATGTGGTTAGAGAACAAAGCAGCGATGCATATTCAACATTACTGGGCTGTTTTATATCTGGCAGAGCTACATTTGGCCAAAACATGTTCAGTGTCTGCATTTCAGGTATGAGGCAACTGGGTCACAGAAACTGACATATTACTTCACTAAAATCCTGTACAGAAATGTAAACTCCTCAGGAACTGACCAAACACAAATGTTGGGGTAGAAAAAGCAGCAAGTAGATGCTTAATCATCCCATTACCCTGCAAAAAGTATAGAGAGAGATAAAAAAGAGAATAAATGAAATAAAGGGAGGAAAAAGGAAAAAGGAATAAATTAAATAAGGAAAAATATCAGACTTATAGTCCCAAAATTTTTGTTTCACTGCACATGATATGAATTTGGTTCTTTAAGGCAGAAATACCTATGTGCTATAAATTTAACTAACTCATTTTACAGTGGGTTGTTTGTTATCTGACCTGATGCAGATGTTAACTCAGAGTAAAAAACTCAATGAATTTGCACGTCTCCACACAAAAATGAGTTTTCTTCTTGACCCAGTGCTTCAGAAGCAAACACATATCATCATTTTATCCCTTTAGGACTGAGAAAAAAATACTACATTGAGCATTCCTAATATATCCAAAGTAGTTAAAATAAATTCCACCTTTCTGGAAAACAATTAATTGAAGAAAGTGAGACTATAATGATCATTCTTTAATTTAGAAAAAGTAGTACTAGAATTCTGTCTGTACACTTTACAAAAAAAAAATGTTGTGAGAAAGTCACACTGCAAAGAAATTAAATATATTTAAACTCAAGTAATTAAATTCCTGTGAACTACTTATAAAAGGAGTATCCAGCAAATTTTCCCTCATGATTAATATTTGTACATGCAAATAGAACTAGTAAGATACGTGTAGAATATCTGGAAGCATTAATCAGAGGGAGTTTTTTCTCACTAGCTGTTTCTCTAGGGTTCACTGTGAGCCTTATTTTCTTCATTAAGATTTTTAGGATCTAGTTAAACAACTTTAAATTCACTTTCTTAAAACCCTACAATTTTTTTTCTGAATTCTGGAAAACAAATACCGTATTTATGCTAAAAGATAATCTTGATATATTATTTAAATTTTTTCCCTCCAAAGTGTACCTCCTTACAAAAAAATCAGTTATTATACTAGATGTTGGATTCTGCATGGTTTAGAAAATAGTTTCTGTGGTGTACTCTATGATTTACTGACTCAGAGTCTGAAATTCCTGCAAGTCACAAATCCTGCAAGTTTACAAATAAATTAATAACATTACCCAGAACTATAACGAGAATATCTTAATAGCATATTGTATTATAATTAGCTGTTTGTAATTAATCTGATGGCAAAAAAAAATGCACATGCTTAAATGAAACTAATCTGACCTATAAATGAATTCGAAATCATTCTGAGGTTTAAGTAGCCATAACCAGTTATTTTTTCATAAGTTATGTGAATAAATCATTTGAAAATTTAAAGTCTATCTATCACCCATTAAAGATTTAATTCTCATTGTCCAAAAATTTTAGCTCAGTTTTTACTTTAAATTCTATTTTTAATGTGTCAATGATTTTAGTTAAAAACTCATATTTACAAATGCAAATATGTCAACCAGTATGAAAACCCATGATCTCTACCTGTTAATCATATTTCTCTTATTTGTTTCCATATGAATAAGTCATTAATTGTAACACACATTCCTGTGGCAGTTTTGGTTCCAATGGATCCTCATCTTTACAAATTGTTTTGAAATTCTTAACCTACTTTATCTCAATAGCACCATACAAATTTACTAATGTCAAATCATATTAAATCACAGTAGGTAAAGTCATAAGCGTATTATGTCATCAGCTAATGTGTTTAATTTAAAATAGCATCAGTTTGCCATTTGTCAGTTGAGGGTTTACATGACTTCTTTGTGGAGCAGGAGTTTGACATTGAGTTATGCTTTTACATTGTGTAGTAATGTAAAACGTTCAGAGCATTTTTCTCCATTTCAGGCTTGATGTATCTATTGACACTGATGTCCTAATACAGCTCATTCCTGCCAGACATTTTAATCCTATCTGCCTGAATTGAAAAAACATTCAAGAAAAAGTGTTCATCTTTATGCTGGCTCATACTACAATTATTACAAGGGTGAGAACTTGTAACAATGTGCTGCAGCCTGAGCATTATGTGGTAGTCATCAGCTTTGATCAATGTTTTGGAGCTTCACTGCTGATGGAAGGGATAGAAAGCAATTATATAGCATTACCACTGAGGTGCTATTCCAACTCAATCATGGTTTTCATTCCTTTTCTTCTTTTGCTCTAGAAACGAGTAAGTTTTATGATATTTAATATCTTTCTACATTTTCTCAATCCCTCTTTTCTCCTTCAGTTATAAACTATCAATAATAGTACCTTAGTTACTTAATGCATTATGTGAAATATATGTATAAGTTATAGAAGACAGGTACATGCTTCAAAATGGTGAGGACATTTTTAGTTCTTTGTAAGGACACCCATATCCTTCTCCTCGGGGTTGCTCTCAATCCATTCTCTGCCCAGCCTGTATTTTTGTTTTGGATTGTCCCAGCCCAGCTGCAGGATCTTGCACTTGGCCTTGTTGAACCTCATGAGATTTGCAGAGGCTGATGTCTCAAGCCTGTCCAGGCCCCTCTGGATGGTATCCCTTCCCTCCAAAGTGTTGACCTCACCCCACAGCTCGGTCTTGTCAGCAAACTTGCTGAGGGTGCACTGGATCCCACTGTTCATGTCACCAACAAAGATGTTAAACACTGCTGGTCCAATACCATTTTGAGGACTGCCCTCAGAACATGCTCAAGTGTTCTCTGTTCTGCAGTTTTAAGATGTGACTATCTTGTCTTCATTGTTTTGATACTGTTTTGTATGACATGTATCAATCATGGGGCATTTTTAGTTTTCTTCTCAGTGTATTCTGCAATATGACATAATTTCAAACACCCCTGTCCCTTTTAAATTATTTATTTTTCCAGAAAAATGTTGACAATTGCACCATGGAGTGTCTGTCAAGCACCGTGGGATTTGGTACTGTGAAATCCCTCTTTCCCACCCCAGTCCTGCCCATAAGAGTGAGTGAAAAGATAGGCATGTCTTCTGTGATGAACTTCACCTTGTCAAGAGGAGAAATGAAATTTATAATGTACTACAAGAGATATATTATTTCTAGGTATCTAAGGTCAAGGGTCACCATTACTGAAGACTCAACTCTCAACATTGCTAAAAAGTCATTTCAATTTGGAGTACTCCATTATCCTGACCATTCTAAATCAATAGATATGGTTCAGACCAATTCTTCAGACAGTATGACAAATCACTCCAACTGTGTGTCAAAAATAAGTACATATTTCTAAGAGACTTGAGATTTTGTTTCTACTCAGAATTAGATGTAGGGCTTTTCCATGTAACCTAGATCCTCTGGATGTTCTCTGTGCTATGTCCCTCAGAGCTGAGAGATGACTCGTGGGAGACAATCATAAAGAGGCTTTAGGAGAAATTACCATTGCCAATATCCAAGCAGTCTTTCTAACTCGACTGTACCATCATATATTTTATGTCTTGCTTTCTGTCCCCTAAGGTGTAAGGAAGGTGAAGCTATTGTGAAAAGAAAAATCTCAAGCTCAAGTATTAGATTAGAACCTATATTCTGTAGTTGCTTTGAAAAGATTAACATGATTTACACTTATGCCTCTCTTGGGTTCCATGGTTTTTTTTATGAAGGAATATAGGATTCAGAAGCAAGACTTAGAGGAAGTGATTTCTTCTTCAAAGCATGTGTACATTTATAGTAAATCCAAGAGAAGAAAACAAACTGAAAAAGGGATTTTCTAAAGCATTACTTGATATGAATATTTTGGAAAAAATGTAAAGAAAATCAATCTCAAAAATGGTATATACTGTTTTTAAAATTAAGCCACTCAAAATTGAAACCCATTATTTGCATAATTTCATACATATTTCCTGGATTTGAATGTAGTAAGAGTGAGGATTTTCTGCTCTGTTTAGAAGAGATTTAGTTACTGACAGGATTCAAGTGAAAAAATGCAAGAATGCACAGATCATGGAAATAATGTAACAGAAAAATTAAAATGTTAAGAAAAGTGGCTTGTGTCTAGGACTTAGAACTAATTTTTAAAGAAGAAGTTAAGCAGTAAGATAATCAATGAGAAAAAGATTAGGTGGAACATCCTTTAAAACTGTAAAATTTTTATTGCTCACATGCCATATTAAAAACAAGTGAGAGTAATGAAATCACATATGAAAAAATCAGTTCAAAATAACAATATATTCAGTATTAAGACTATTATATCATTATATCAAAAAAAAATAGGGATGGATTTCAAACAGAACTACATTTGTTTCTGAAACGGAATCAATATTACTGAAAATAGTAAATAGTACTGAAAATATACTGGTAAGTAACCAGTAGATATACATGTGTGTTTGAAAAGTACAACTTCACTTTAAAGATTCAATTTAAGCAGAGGAATTCAGCAGAGGATCACTGGAAGGAGTTAAGAAGGTGAATTAAATTTCACAGTTTTTGTGTGTTAGCAGACAATATAAGAACGGTTTAATTAACATCCTTCATGTTTTTCTAATATATATAAAATCTCCTTATGACAGTTAAGATTTTTAAAAAACTTTAGTTGAGATATCAAGTAAGCTTAATAAATTTGTGTGAGCATACCCTGTGTTGAATAAATTTAAACATTAATTTTAGTTATATTTTATTATTGATACAACAAGCAATGACTTTCCATCAAAAGTGTATTGTTAATACATCTCCCTGTATTTCTAATCTTACTTTCTGACAGCTATCATACATTGGTGACTTTAGTGAGTGAAAATGTCATCAATTTAAACTATTTTGTTCAAATGAAGGATGGTAGCTAGCAACTGTTGGATGAAATCAACTACTATTTTAAAACTTGGGGTTTATTTTCACGTATAATGATGTTAAATAACAATATCTACATAAAGTAAGTTTGAATAAACATCACTACTCTTTTAAAACAAATGGATTAGGTTTTTAGGTTTTGCGTGTTATGAAGTGCATTTTTAAACTGTAAAGATACAAACCACAATTTTTATTTTATTCTCAAACTCATGTCCTTTAATACTTATTTTATAATGTCTATCCAAGTGAAGAATGGGAGGGCAAAAACTTGGAAAAAAGGCAACTGGATGTCTCTTGGAGGAAAATGCCAAATTATAACAAACCTCTCCAAGTTCCACCAGCTGCTGCTGCTTCATTATGGGAATGCTCTTGTTCTAGGGAAGAGGTGTTGCCAGCCATATCTGGAAAAGACTGAAGGAATAGAGAATACCCTGTCAAACAACATTTTGTAGCAATTCTTTTTTGCTAACCAATATGCCTTAATTTTATAATTTCTACCCTTTTAAATTTAAGTAATAAAATAAATAAGTCTGTCATCCATGTATGCCAACCATCAATGAAAACCTCCATTTTGTTACAATACATTTGAGAAAGTGTTGCCATACAAGACCAGCTACATAATCTCCTAAAAGTAATTTCCCGTCAGAGTATAGATGAGATATTGTGGGTGATAAATTGCAGTCAACCCCTTAAACCAAACTGCAATTCTTATTCTATGGATAAGTACCCAACCTTTTAATTTATTATCTGACACTGTACATAGGAACAAGTCAGACAACACAACCAACACATTTTTAATTTAAAGAATTCAGAGGAATGAAATAAACTCATACAGGGAAACAACACTGTGGAAATCTACTAATTTCTTATTTCAGATCTCTTGACTGTTGAGTCTTAAGGCTTCATATTCCACAGCTGTTGGTAGAATTATATTGGTAGTCTAGACAAATCAGATTAATGAAGAGATATCCTATGAAAGAAACAGTTTCCATATATTTGTCTAAAAATATTTTTAGACTCCAAATGCATCTACCAACTTCTGCAGATTATACAGTGACTATTAATAAAACTGAATATTTATATATTTTTGTACTGGATTTACGGTGCAGGGGAGTTTACTTTGGGTCTACAAGTCTTTAGACAACAGTGTCATCTTTTAATAACTTACATTTCCATTGTTTGAATGGTATTTAAAAAGGATGTAAAGGTCTTTGAACAAGTCCAGAGAAAGGCAACCAAGCTGGTGAAAGGGCTGGTAGGCAAATCCTGTCAGGAGCAGCTGAGGACTTTGGGCTTGTCTAGTTTAAAGAAAAGGAAGCTGAAGGATGAGCTCATCATTTTCTACAGCTTCCTGAGGAGGTAAAATGGAGAGAGGCTAACCTCTTTTCCCTGATATCCAGAGACAGGTGTGTGGGAATGGCTCAAAGCTGTATCAGAGAAGGTTCAGACTTGATGTGAGGAAACATTTCTTTACTGAGATGATCACCAAATACTGGAAAGGGCACCACAGAGAGGTGATCAGTGCCTGTTAGTGCTCAAAAGGGAACTGTACAATGTCCATAATAATATGCTTAAACTTTTGGTCAATACTGAAGTGTTCAGGAAGAAGGACTAGAAAATCATTGTGGTCACTTCCAACTGAAACTATTCTATTCTGTTTTTGAGATAAGTGTGCAGTTTTCTTAGAGTCAGAAAAAGTCTTAAAAGAATACTCACATATAAGCTCCAAAGTTGAAACCTGGAGTCATTAAAAAAAATCTGTTATCAATTCTTTCATTCAGGTATTCATTAAGGCTTTTCATAAACTTAGAGGCTTGACTAAAAATGTTTTAAGTTTTGGCCTTGGAAAGAGTTCTAAACTTCCCTTTTAGAAGAGTGGGCACGTTATTTTCCTGAATTTTAGCTGGAGATTTTGGGCTGGGTCACAAGGTTCTGACACAAGTGTTAGAACAGCCTCAGTTTGTAAGTTATTCTGACATATAGCAGGATCCACAAGGAGAGAAATGTGTTCTTGTGGCAGCTACAAGTTACCATATAATCTTCCCAGACAACCTAAATTTTCTTTATACAGTCAAATTATACAGTCTGTTATACAGTCAAATATCCTGCAAATACTTTTCCATGCTGCTCTCTGGAATATTATGGATCAAGGTTTGTTAGATTACAATGGCCTTCCCTTCTGGACATTTGATCACTGGGCTTCATCACAGTGACTGTATTAATGCTTCCTCTCAAAAGGACTGTTTGCATTTTGAGAGATGTTAAGGAATTCTTCTTAGTGATAATCCTTTGTTCTTGATACAGCTGTTGCAATAGGAATTATCCGAAGTGGATTAGCTGGTTGAAAAAAATTTACACTATCCTAGAAGCAATTATGACACTGATTTTCTTCTTTTTATTAAAGACAAGAGTTACAGATTTAGAAAAATTATTTAGCGAATGGTCCTGTATAATGTTGTTTTATTCACCTACTCTTAACTGATCCTAAAGGGCAGTGTTTTGTTTATGATTTGTATAGTGCTTTCATTTGTTTTTCTTTTTCTGCCTCCTAATGTTTTTGCAGAAACCTTCTACAATCTTGATTTAGGGCTGGTTTGCCTTGATTAAGTCTTTTTAATATTCTAGAATGTGTGGTCCCAGAGCTCAGACATTTTTTTCCAGTAGTGAAATTTGCCAGCTGAAATTCTCCTTTTTTTATCGCATTCTGCTTTTAAACACTTGCTTCTGGGAAATGCTTGCATGCTTTTAGGCAAACTTCATCACATAAAAGACATTTGTAGTAAAAAGAGTGACTTGTCTCAGCAGGAAATGCAATTTTCAAAGACATCAGCCATAGGAGATGTCCACATTCAACTATGTATTATGACAAAGAATTTGGTTTCTAGCAGCAGGAGTATCTCTGAGTTGTAAGAAATCACAATGCTCTTTGAAACTGGAGAATATGCAATCTGTCTTATGCTGGAGATATTCTTAAGAAGTGATTAAGCTTCTTTGTATAAACGGGTAGCTGAAACAATGGCTGCCATCACATAAAAGGTGAAGAGCGTGAAGATGGTCAAAAACTAAGTATATGGAATAAAAACTGGTTTCAGTAGAATGTAATAAAAATAATGGCTATGGATATGTCTGAATGTGGGAGCAATGCTAACAGCAGTAAGAGAAGAAAAATAAGATGAAAAAATGCACAGTGTTCTGAGGGGAAACACATTTGGGTTGCAATCCTACAATGACATCTGTGTTATTTGTTTGCCCTTTGATTCTCACACAGAGACTCTCAACTGTGCCATTACCAACTGTGAGCTCCATATATTTGAACAATTATATTACAAACAATGACAACCCCCAGCCTCTTCTGCCCTGCCAGTTCCTCCTGAAGAGCCTGTAACCATCCAACAGGGCATTCCAGACACAGGATCTCTCCCATCAGGTTTCACTTATACCAGTAATGTCAAATCTCTGGGACTGGGACAAAGCCTGAAGCTCCCCTTGTTTGTTCCTCATGTTGCGTGCAAAAGTGTAGAAACATTTCAGGTGTGGTACATTGGAGCTAACACCTCATGAAGCAGACTGAGAGATCCCCTTAGTGCTCATTTCCTCAAGTCCTGGCACACCATCCCATCACTCATCACTGCTGACCCTGGGTTTGTCCCTTTCCTTTTTAAATCAACTTTCAAATGAATACTTCTGATGATGACTGTGTTATTCATCCACTTTTTTGCACGATCTATTGAATCAGCATCTCATTTCAAGGTTTACAGAAGATTAAAACAAACAAAAAAAAATTTAAAAAAAAGATAAATACCAAGCAAGCTTTTTTCTTTTTTTGTGTGTGTGTGAATTCAATTGTCCTCAAAATAGTCTCATATTTATTTTAAGGTTGTTTTATGCTGTAGTATTCCTGAAATAAATCAAATCAGTCTTCTTTTACAGCAATCAATTTATATGATTCAAACTTATATGCAGAATGCAGAACTCTTTGCTCCAAAGAGATCCCAAACAAATAATTGTCATTGCTGTGACTGTGGAGATGTCATGCAGAAAGTCTTTAGTCTTACCTTACATTATTAATTTAACCATCTTTCTTGGTTTTGTCCTAGCGTGAGGGTCTAATGATTAATTACACTCATGATTTAGTCTAACCTGTCACTACCAATATTTATCCTGACATAAATGTTAAATACTGTGGCACCCAAAACATTTTTGACTGGCCATTTTCCAGTGGGGAAAAAATGTATCGATCCCAATCTGAAGAATGCATAGAAAAGAATGATATCCGAGAAGAGCAAACTAAAAAATGCTGTAAGTTCTTGCCCAACTAGATAAATGCTTTTCCTAAATTTAAATTTTTTTAATGTCCCTTGCTACATTCATCACTCTGCTATATATAGAGCTGCCTTGCAATGAGGTTTTCTTAGCTGGATGCCCAGAAGGGGCACACCCATCCCCAGTAAAGCTTCATATATCAAAAATTCTGGTGATGACTGCAGTAAGGCTTGGAAATCCAGTTGAATATACTTTACGCATGTATCATATGGTGACAACCGAAGTTCTTACAAGGCGTTGACATAAAAGCAGAGAACACAAAAAATTGTTAATCTTCAAACCAAGCAGTCAGTGCCTGGCATCATAGTAAATCCATTGGTTTCCAGAAATGCTCATTGGCATTTCTACACGCACATTCGTCCTGTGGTTTGTGCATAGAATTAAACCTCAGCCAGTTCTACTGATCACATGGAGAACAAATGTAAAGTACATTCAAACGTATCCCCACCAGAAGTAGAGGAGGCCTAGTCAGATCAGCCTCTTGTCCAACCAGTGATCCTCATTATCAACTCATCACTTTTATGTACAACTCTAAGTATTATATCCTGCTAGTCTTCCTTGATGGGTTATGTAAATTTTAGTCGGATCCATGAAGCTGATGTAGTTGATGAAAACAGTTAGAAATGGCTAGAAGGCAAATAAGATCATAGAGACAGTGATTTTTCTTTCTTATTCTTCATTAGATTACTACACAGCATCTAATCACAAAGAAAGCATAGAGTTATTATGAAGTTCCATGCAAGGTTTAAAATATATCATGGGTAACAGTATTTCTTTCTCTCTCTTTTTCTCTCTGACAATGAAGTACAGAGAAATGACACATTTCTGATCCTGCAGGAGTCCAGGAGATCAGGGAGGCAACTGAAGGCAACCTATGACATTGGCAAGATGAACTCTTTAGACAGGAACTCTGTTAAATTGGAAGACAGTACTGTTTCTTTTAAGCATATTGTTAATTTAAACAGATGTCCTTTAAATAATTGACTAATAACCTTTGAATTTGTGTAATAAGGGAATGCATACAAACAGGAGGTATTGTGTTGGAAATTAATAGAAAATGTCATGCAGTTCAGCATCTTACACAGTACAAGTCATGACAAATTGAAAATTCTTGCAGCCTGCCATACAAACCAGGCAATGAGGAGAGATTAGAAATAATTACACTTATTTGATTTTAAATATGACATCACATTGTGTCTCTTGTCTGACACTAAGGTTCTGAGCATCTGATTAAGGCCTCTGAAACAAGTCCATGGAATGTAGATCCCTGGAAAAGAGAATTCCAAATTTACATTAATGTGTTAGCCAGGGGGATCTGCAGTTCAGTCAGCATTATCATTCCAGATCAGCAAGAGTTGCAAGCACCTTGACTACTTCTATCTTTACATGGGGCTTTTTATTTAATTAATAGAGTCACTAAACATTTATGTGTTTCAGTTCTGCTGTTACCTTCTGACAGAGCCTACAGAGAAGTTAAAATTCCCAAGAGGGTTTTGATATTGTCTGGACCTACTTAAAATATATTGAATATATTAGTATTCCTTATGTAGTAATTGTATTCAAACTAATAGATTAATTTCAGTCACAATCAAATATGTAAAAAAGACTGTACGGATACAGCTGAGCATAGCATTTCAAGAAAATGCAGCATCAACATCAGAATTGATATTTGAAGACTAAACTGAACTTGTCAGATAAAGAGCAGTGACAGGCATCTTTAAAAGACCTGTGTTTAGATGATAAGCACTCTGATCAGTTAGCATTTGGAAGAAGTTCCTGAATTGTTCCCAATACAACAAGAAAAAAAACAAGAGTTGGAAGAGGTTACAATGAAATAATAAAGAGATATAATATGAAGGAAGTACATTAAAATCTAGGTGGAGAAATGTAAACCTACACACACACACACTCTTAGGTGCTCATTAATCCTTGTGAAGTCTTAGTGTAACATCAAATGGAATGGATGTCGTATATGAGATATGAGGGAATTTCTAGGTCCAGTTTTCAAATACAGATTTCTAAATATTACTTCTTAACTGTATATTTAGGCATCAGCCACATATATTACTAGCTAAAACACATATTTGGATACCTAAAAATCCAACATCTCCTCTCCACTTCCCAAGGAATATTTGAAAATCAACCATAGAGAATTACAGGAATTCAATTTAATATAAAATGTAAACAAAATATGATTTGGGTTATATTAAATTATGCTTAAAACAAAATACAGCTATTTGTAGCTTACATTAGAAGGTGTCAGTAAAAGCATTGACTAAGAATATCTCACCCATCCACATTCCTTCGAATTATCTTAAGGTCAATTAAAAAAGAAAATAAAGAAAAAAGATGAACATGAAGGAATCCTGTAATTTTTAGACATTAATAGAGTGTCTTATACAAGAAGTATTTGTAAAAATGTATTAAAAGGTTAATATATCATAATAACTTTTTTTTTTTTTTAAAAAAAAAAAGAAACCCTAAAGCAAAACTAAACAGGATTGCTATCTGGCTTAAAAAATAAAAACTGACCTCACTCAAGCCGCACCTCTTCCCCTGCCCCTTTCCAACAGCAGAGGAAATACTAGGACAGATCTCAAGTTGGAATCACAATTTGACTGAAGAACTGACAATAAACACTACAATATTAATAAAAGAGGGCACAAAGGAGAGAGTGCTCTACCCACAAGAGGGTATTCACCGCCCAACAAACAAAACCACTTCTGGGAGAGAGGGGGAGGAGAGAAGAGGAGCCTGGCATTGTTTTCTAGGCAAAGGCAAAATGCCTGTCCCCACGCTGAGCGCCCGGGGAACGAGGGCGGCGTGCCCGACAGGCTCTTCCCGCTCACCTGCCTCTCCCCAGTCCGCAAACAGTGGAAACCAGGGGCAGAACAAAAGCTGCAGGGCCGGTTCGAATAAGGAGTGTTGCTGCCGAGCTGCCCGGCGGGGCTCGGGCCCAGGCCAGCTCCCTCAGCGGCACTGGCGTGCGGGCCGTGCCCCGGCCTGGGGCTGCCCCGGCCGGAGCTGGCGGCTTTCCCCCAGGGCTGAGCCGCCGCGCAGTCCCGGTCCGGCCGGCCTCATCCCTCCCACGGCAAGAGCCCGACAGCCACAGGGAGGCTCTTCCAGCCGCCCCCAGCCCTTCCTGCTGAAACCACGGCCCCGCTGAGACGTGCGTGGTGTGGAATTAGTGCTAGGAACGGCACCCCTCTTTCCCTCTGCACCCAGGACAACTGCAATAGCCCTACACCTGTCGATATTATCAGAATGGTTTTCTGCACTGGTTTTATTTTTATTTTTCTCAAAGTCATAGATAACATGAAAAGCCTCTATTGTGTCATCTTTGAGGAACTTCACTTGGCTGAGAAAATTGTTTTTCCAGTGCAAAGGTTTCATCTGCATTTCTGCAAAAGTTTTTTTAATTTATCTAGTGGATGATCAATAAAACAAGAATTAAAAGACTACCATTTCTCAACTGAATCAGTTGGGTACTATTGCACTAAAGATTAGTCTCAATCTCATCTTAAAGTGGTCCAGATATATCAATTTACAGTATATTTAATTTTATAAATGTTGCTCTAATTATGTATATTAATTCCAGTGAAGCAGAATTGTAAGCACCTAGAAGGCTGTGTCAGCAAGGGCATCATGCTCAATGTGTTTGAAAAAACAACACGGGACACATCTGGCTGAGTTACAATACCAATATCACTTAAAAGATCTTGAAGCAGTGGAGAATTTATAGCATCTTGTCACAGCCCTGAAGGCATTAAGAGCTTCACCTGGGGTCCTCAGCCAGCCTTGCACACAGACCTAGGACATCATTTCATCCCAGCTTTGGGGCTATCACAGCTCCCCAAACAATACTGCAGAAGCACCTGTCTGCAGCCCAGTCCTGGTCCCCTGGATAGACACTCCAGCACTATGATTAGGCTTGCCTTGATTTCTTCTCCTTCTGCTCCCAGGTGAGATCTTGGAAGGACACTGAACCTGGTTCATTGCTTGTCCTACTGATGGACCCCGTCACCTGTACTCAGCTCTGCCCCTGTGTTCGGGCCTTGCAGGATTTTCCCGCGCCAACAGCAGGGAAATGTCCTGTGCAGAGCCAGCCTTGGCTCCCAGATTCCCGTCCCTTCAGGTGTAGCTGTCTTTCACTGCTCCCTGGCATTCCACTCTTAAAAAACCTTTACCTTCATGTAGTCTGAATTCCTCTAGTTTTAGATTTTTGATAACAGTTTTCATTGTATTGTAGCCAGCTAAGCTATCTTCTTTTCTGTTACAAGCAACTACAGATCCAATGTTTGTTTTCACTACTTCCCTTAAGTAATAATGCAGAGGTAGATAAATAAAAATTGGTTGGTTTTGTTCCCCTTATGTGTCTGTTTTTATTGAAAAATCATGCCATGCTACAGATTTTGTGGTACAACCTGAAACAAAATGTTAGGAGTGTTTCTAAGAATTGAATTTTGCTTATGGCTATAGATGAGTGAGCAGGATTGTTTGAGGACGTTCCTACAAAAACTTCTGAAAACTATTTTTTTTCAATGACACTGTAAGGATGAAAAACACTGTTGGTTCTGCTACTGCTATAGACAAAGGGAGTTAGTGACACACAAATGCTACTAACACTTTTGAGTCTGTACTAAGCTAGAAACTAAAGTATGGTGCTAGAGGGCGCAGACTTGCTCGAAACATCATATTTTTGCATGAGACATAGCAACATTAAATCAATGATTGTGAAAGTCTCAGCTTTGTGCAGATATGAGGAACATTAAAAAAAACCCCTTTGGAAACCATTTTACCTTCTTAGATTGGAAATACCATTTCCATCTTTTTGCTAGGTTTCTGAAATCCTGGAATATTTAGATGACATCTTTATTAACTGAATTTCTAATTTTATTTAAGACCATTAATTAAGATTGCCTTAGAACTCTCTCCCTGATACTAAGCCCTTTGTTACAACCCAAAATAAGTCATATATGTTCAGTACAGGGATAAGGAAACTCTCATAATTGAGCCATGCAGGTGTAAAAGTTGTGCTGTGCATTCACAAGTATTTTCTCTGCAGTGCAACAATACGAGCATGTTCCTCATGCAAGTGAGGCTCCGAGTCCATATGTAGGTCCTTTATTTAATTAAATCATATTTTTTTTTTCCTGTAGAAAAGGTTGTACTCCTCTGAAGGCACTGTGGACTCCCAAATGTGGGACTGTGGGGAGACAGCGCAGACCAAAGCATGGAGGGCCTTGGCAGTGCCCAGCAGGCATGATACTACACCTGGCAGAAATAGCATTTAAATTTGTACAGTAGGGGTGAACACAATTTGTCATACTACAAATCATCTTAGGTGACAAATTTAAGAGGGGAGGAAGAGCATGTTAGGAAAAGCTATGCTGGAGACCTGTCTGCAGATCTGACAGCACAGAAATGGTGACAGAATTTTAAAAAAAAAAAGTGATGAGAAATAGTTTCATGCTAAATTAAATAAATTGAAAGGAGAAAAAATCAGTGAGCTTCACTGTCTTTTTCAGTAACTAAGCTTTCTGCTATGTATAATCATCAACATCATGAAGGTCATTATGGAAAAAGGCAGGAGAAAGGGATCAGTGAACTGATAGCAACAAGTTATTGTAATAGCATACTAACAAATGGTCATCAGCCTTTCTGATGCTTTATATTGCATTATTAACATAATTTAAAATAATTTAGGGAAATCATTTTACAGAATTATTTCTTAAAAATTGCTTAAATATGTCTAGTAAGGACAGAACTCATCTCTATTTGAAATCGCTCATGGTAGGAATAGGAAATGCTGTGTTTATTTTAGCCAGAGACGCTGGTCAGATTCATACCTCTGTAAAGCCAATAGAAACACTTGCTATTTGGCATTATTTCTGCTACATCATCTGGCTTAATTGCTCAGAAGTTGTGAGGAGAGCCCACCTCGGTATATCTTCAAAACATAAGCTGTATTTTAACTGACAGTTGATGTTAGTTTAGATATAGCTATTATTTTTTGCTCTGAAAAATTGTCTATAACCTGGTAAAAATAGAGAAAATTTATCCCTTTCTTCCCTTCCTAACACTCACTTTTTATGTTGCAATTGCCAATCATCTTTATCTTTACATTATCTAATCCATTAATGTAATGAAGTTAAATTTACAATATTTTTGGTTAGAAGTCTTCTCTTCTTGACTTTAGAGAAGTAGAAAGATTTGCTTGTTCAACCTTTATATTTCTTCTCTCTTCTCCCCTGAAAGCTATTTTATTTATATAGAAGTTACTACCTTCTACAAACTCTCACTTTTATCCACAGAAATTAATGGCTTTTACAAAAGCAGCATCTAAAATTAGAACACTTGGTTACATGACTACCTTTTGCAGATCAGATGAAAAAACACCAAGTATATTCATCGGTGACCATTAGTACTATCCTGCTGATCTAATAATTTTGTATTTTTGCTTACATTCACAGGGTGTCCGTTTAAAATAATAAAATTTAAATTTAAATAAAATTTTAAAATTTTTGGATTTTCAGTATGATTTCACTTTGTTATTTATTTCCATGGAGAAAGAAAATATTTTAAGTGATGGAAATATAGTGATAAAGCTGTATTGAAAATGTATGTCAGAGATCCATTCTCCAATAAGTTCCTTGTATTATTTCTTAAGAAATAATGCAAGAATTCTTGATATACTGTTGATATTGTGAATGTTATACATTTCTTGTAAATAATGTAATGATAAGCAAGAACTAATTTGATCTACTAATATTCCTTTACTTCTTTTTCTTTTATTATTGGCATAATTTGCCTGTAATTATAGAAAACAGCCAAAATTACCAGTGTAAATAAATACCGATATTTATATAAAGATTCAGAACTATTAAACTAATGCAAATTTTTAAAAATGCAGCAAATTTCAGGTATTCCAAAGGAGAAAATAAATAAGTAAGAAATTTTATTTAGCCAAAAATTTTCAAAGGATTGTCACACTAACAGTGTGGAATTTTCCATTAAAGATGTACAAACAATTTGATTTCAAATGCAAAATGCAAAGTTATTTAAATAAGAGGACTGTCCTCTTTTAGTGCCCTCAGTAACGAACAGATTTCAGCAGAAGAAATTAATTGCCTTACGTAAGAGAAGCAATAAGTTATCAGTTAATGCTATTTTGTGAAGTTGCATCATAACATGCGGTGGTGGGTCCCCCTCCCCATTGTTTGTTCCCGTTACCCGTGGGTTTTGGTTTCACCCTGGGTTTTCCCCTCCCTAGTCCTGCTGCCAGTTACCCCCTGGCCACCCCTGTTACTTCATATACATAATGTCAATCTCTCCTGGTTCCTACCCCTAGTTCCAGAGAATTCCCTGTGCCTCGGTGTCCCGTTGGTCTATGTGACCCTTTCCACTCCCCATGCCATTCCTATAGGGTGTGAGGTCATGGGTCTCATCTTTCTCCCCTCCCCACTGTGACCTGATTGGTAAAAAATTGTAACTCCCCCCGCATTTAAATATAAAGAGTGGACTTCACTTTCTCTCTCTTCTTGTTCATCTTCTCTTGGGACTACAGTAAACCTGAGAAACTGAACGAGAGGGAGCCTTCTCTAAGTTCTTGCCTCAAAACCTCGACACCATAACATCTGCAGCTGTAGAGGAAGGAACTGAGCTCCGAACTGCACCGGTTCCCGAGACCGCTGGTGGGCTCGGGAAAGGCATTTTGGCACAGCCGGTATCAGAGCTAGCTGGGGGATTCCTACCCGCACAGTGTCAATAACATACAGTCTTCTTGGGGACGGGGCTTCACACATAAAAATGTTTAACTATGGAGAACATTTATGTTAGGTGAGATTGTGGTACAGATGCACAGTATGTATTTTAACATGAGAAATAAATCCTTTATCTGGATGCTTATATTGCTGTTCTACTTTCAATGACAGGTTTTACTGAAGAATTTCTTTCCCTTTTTTTCTTTTTTTGTTAGAGTTTAAAAACGATACAAACAACACCTACTTCAATGAAAATTGAAGCCAAGGTTTATGTTCCAGAAGATCAAACAGACCCCTTGGCGGCCAGTGCTATGAACCTTGATGTCACAGTTTGCATCTTGGGATTTGGCTTTGGTTTTAATAGTCTTGACATTTCTGACATCCAGTGACATTCAGCACAGCTTCACTGAATTATGACAGAAACTAAACTATAACTGAAACTAGGAGCACATGCCAGTCATTTACTGCCTTTTTTACCAGTCCACCTTTACATGGATTTTGACAGTAAAACAGCACTAGTTTAATATGGCCACTGATAAAAACACCATTGCATTGGGTTTGCATGGCAAAGTTTTGTTAGTGGGCTACAGAGGTGGCTTCTGTGAAGGCTGCGGGAAGCTTCCCCCAGGTCTGACAGGGTTGATGCCAGCTCTGCTGCCCAAGGCTGAGCCTATCAGTGACAGTGTTAGCACTTCAAGAATAATGTACTTCAGAAGGGAAGGAAAAAGCTGTGGAACAGGAGTGAGAATATGTTAGAGAAACAGCTCTACACACACCAAGATCAGTGACGAAGGAGGGGAAGGAGGAGCTCCAGGTGCCAGAGCAGAGATTCATTCCCCTGCAGCCCCTGAAGGATTCCACACTGGAACAAGTAGATATGCTCAAAGGGTGTGTGACTCTGTGGGAAGCCCACCCTGGGCAGGCTCCTGGTGGGGATCTGCAGAATTGTGGAGAGAGGAGCCCATGCTGCAGCAGGTTTGCTGGCAGGAATTTTGGCCCCCATGAGGGACCGATGCTGGAGCAGCCTGTTTCTGGAGGACTGCACCCTGTGGAAGGGGATCATGCTGGACCATTTTGTGAAGAACTGTTTCCTGTGAGAGCGACACCACACTGGAGCAGGGGAAGAGCATGCGGAGTCCACCCTTGGAGGAGGAAGGAGCAGCAGAGAAAATGACTGATGACCTCAACCCCCTATTAGAGCCCCATCCAGCCTGACCTCTGATGTTTCCAAGGATGGGTAATCCACAGTTTCCCTGGGCAACTTGGTTGAGTGTCTCACCAGCCTCACCATAAAAAATACCTCCTTGTATCCAATTTAAATCTACCCTTTCTGTTTAAACCTATTGTCCTTTATCCTGTTATAGAGGTCTCGGTATGAAGTCTCTCTCTTTAGATATTAAAGTTCTCTTTATTCAGACAGCAGCAACATAAACATAAATGCAAATAGTATTTTGCTGTTTAGTCTAATGCTCAGTCCAGTTGATTATGATTCCACATGATGGTTTTACAGAGATCTGGTTCCAGGCTTATGGTTTTGATTCTTACTGTCTTCCATTATCCTCCACTTCCATGTATAGTACAGAAGATTTATGTATCAGAAATTAATAGGCAAATAATTACCAGGAGAAAAAAAATTTCAGATTAACATAGAAAAGTTGGTCTTTAAGTTTTAAATTACGAATGATTGGTTTAGAGTTCTCCACAATGAACAGAAGGTGGGTAGCTTAAAAACTCAATTAAACAAAAGAGAAAAGACAGATTTTTTTTTTTTTTTTTTTTTTTCCCCAGGGGAAAAGATGAGCAAGAAAGGACAAAAAGAACCAGAACATAACAGAAAAATATCCATAAGCTTAGCACAGGATGTTTTCATGCTCACACTTTGCTTTAAGCTGAAAGAATTTATGGATAATAAGCTTGATTCCCAAGGACAGTGTCTATAGAAGTAGTCTACAAGTTGAGTTTCAAGAAGTCCATTGGCCTTATTTATTCTGAACATTGAAAACTATATAAGAGGTATTCAAATATAACTGTTTAGACCTTATACACAGCACTTATAAATAAATAAGAAGCTTAGAAAAGTTATATCTTGCACCTAAAATTACTTGCATTTTAATTTATCTGGAAGAAATTATGAATAGCCAAAATAGCAAAACCAAAAGAAATAGTCTACAGTGAAAATTCAGGAAGAATTGCACCTATAAAAGAGCAAATAAATTAATTAGAAATAATATCAGTTATTTCTCAGAATATAGCATTATTAATATCTGTATTGTCCATGTTCCTCCACAATTCATTAAAATTTAAATTTCCTAGCTAAATATTATTGTACTTAAAATTTTTGCAGAGATTGAGTAGGCTGACAAGTGTTACATAGTAGTGATAAGCATTGTAGAGATGCAGGGTAAGCATTGTGTTAGCAGTCAGATCTCAAAACTAGAGTCTACAGAAGAGAGCTAATCCATCTTCTTGCTCTAGCTAAATCCCACTGTTACTTTCTTCCTCTCAGTGCAATGATTAATGCCTCTCCTGTTTATCACATGCATCCAAATAATGATACAAACCTATAAACAAGTTATATTTTGGAACCTGGAGATGTCCTCTGCTCCATATAAATGTCTATCTGTTTAGCTAGCACATAATGGAGGGCAGTTTACTCCTGAATTGAAGCTGCTACTGAGAGCTTACAAATAATAATGCAGAAATCTGAGGTATATTTATTATATATGCATGATTAAGTGTGTGTATTTGTATATTTACTGGTTGAGCTCATGTCCATAGCACCATATTCTTCTAATTTAACATGGATTTTCCTAAGTGTTCTGTGCTACTGTGTAATACAAGTATGACTGTACAGAAATAAGAACAAAACAATTTGGATCTAGAAGAATTGATATTTGGTAAAAAATACTCACAATCTCATCTGACTTGCGCAAGTCCTGCAACAAGGAAGGTGGTATTTTTATTTATTTTGTTTACCCATAAAATGCTCTTATTTATGGTTCATTACCTTTATATGTACCATCTAGGTTAAATTAATAGATTTAAATGCCCTTTTTACAGACTTTGTTCTCATGGTTCTCTGCATTTGTTTGGGATTTTTGATCTGTAGGGATTCTCTTTTTGGTATTGGACAAGACATTTGCTATCTCTTTCACCTCTCAGAAATGTGTTTGATCAATATCCAATTCAGCAGCCAGGATAATAGACATATATAATAGATAGATTTAAATAATAACAAATAGTTTACATACTAGAAATTATCTCCATGACCATGGAAAAAAAGGCTTCGCTAAAAGTATTTTGTAAAATACATGTCCATGGCCTCATCTGTAAATGCTGTCAAATGTTTGTCTGTAATCTAATGAGCAAGTGGAGTACTACATTGTCATGGTTTGGGACTGGCCCAATGCCAGTGCCCCCATGAAAATGTACTTTCTTTAACTAACTGCTGTGAGATGTGACCAGGAACAGAGCAGAGCAGGCTTAAACTTAGAAAAAGAGGGAAAAACAATAATTTTATTAAACTACAAACTAAAATCAAAAACACACAGGAAAACAGAATGAACACCTTTTAAAACATTCCTCCTCCTCCCACCAAATTTTACCAAAGCACAGTGAGACAAACAATCTTGGAGTCTCGATCAAGTTACCAACACTCAAGTAATCAACTCTCAGTCCATCAGGGGAGAGAGGAGTCTCTCTTGTACCACAGTCCTCCCCAGGAAACAGGGTTGAAACTCCCCATGTTTCTTTGTCACACGTGGCACCGCCTGGAGAAACTCTGCCATGGTGACATGCTCCTTCCATGTACAGTGCTCTCACCACCATCCATGGACCGAAACTGCTCACAGGGCTCTTCAAGGATGCTTTGCCAAGTGCCAAAAAAACAACCGTGTCTCATTTTTGGGACAACAGTCCCCCCCATTTTCTCATCCCCTGGGGCCGAGGGTTTTCTCAAGAACAGAGCTCTTCTCCCTGAAGATGGAAGGCACCACCACGCCCTCTTCATCTTCCTCTGTTCACTCCTTTATATAATACCATTACAGCAGGTCAGTCTCTTGGCTCAGGCTATAGCATCCACCCAAATGCAGTCTCATGTATTACAGGCAGCTTGGTTCAGTCTATGGCTATACAAGAAGAAGTCCAGCTAAAAAAGCCACTCCATCATCTCCTCCCACTTCAGCTTTTCCACATCTTCTTAACATCTCAGGTCCCAGACTGTCTCTCTTCTCTCTCCAACCACCAGCCAGGAGGACTAATGTTTCACAAAGTTTCCTTCACCCAGGAAAGGGTTAAAAGTCCGAGCTCCGCTGCCCTCAGGGCACTGAGATCTCACGGTGGCACTCCCACATGCTGGGCATCACCCCCCCTGCCGCCTCCTCTGCCGGCACAGGCTCGCTCGCTCTCTCTTCTGGGGCTGGGGGGGGGAACAAAAGATACCTCGGTGTTTTTGCCACCCCTCGGTCCTGCAGGAGCTGGCCCGGTTCCATTCCCTTCCACCTTCTCTCTCTCCGGGGCTCCGGCCTACCTCAGCCTGGGCCTCCATGGCTCCCTCCCCCACCCAGCCATGTGGCCGGGCGGGGCAGAGACGGTGCCGCTCCCTGGGCTACCACGGGCGAAAGAGAGCGAACTCTGGGAAATCTCTGCTTTTAACCCCGTGTGTCTTCAGAGGTGACTCACGTCTTCAGTGGTCACACCAGGTGTCAATATTCGAATCTGACCACTGATTGGTTTAACTAAAACTTCCCAAAAAAACTCACTTCCTCCCAAACGGAGACATACATCATATATGTATATAGATATATAGGCATATATAGATATAAATATAGGCATATATAGATATATAGGCATATATATATAGGCATATATAGATATAAATATTGATATTGGTATAGATGTATTGCAACTGTTAACTGTTGAACAGAGGAATAGTGATATGAGGGTGTGAGGGAAGGAAAAAAAAACAACTTAGATATTAATTAAGAGAACAGATAAAGAAAAGGAAGAGAGAAGAAAAAGTAATGACATGCACGCAGAAAATCAAAGAAAGCTTGGCTGGTGTTTCTGCCCTTTTAAATCTAACCAACACCTGTGGTTCCAACACCTTCCATTACTATTTTTTTTAAATGTATTAATCAACATGCATATGCTCCTTTGCACTTTGTAAGCACTCTGTCACAAATTAACAAGACTTCCATGACAAAATGTCCCTATGAGCAAAGTGACACTATTGTAGTAAAAAAAGGTTGAGTCTGGTCTCTCTTGGACAAAACTGTTAGACGCCATTTATTCTCAAAAGTATATTTACCATTTTACATAAGATATTAAACTTTTATAGCATCTGTTGATAACACTTTAACAGAACCAGACTGCATAATTTACATCAGTTAACTACTGAATTTCATAAATTTTTTTCACTTTTGTTCTCATTATGCTTCCTTCTCTCATATTTCATCCTGAAATTGTTGACTTGGGTTTTATGGTACTGGGGAGCGACATTCATCTTTATTTTCTTTCCTCCCCTCCTTTTCTTTCTTACATTTATTTCTTTACCTTCCAAATTTTCCTCCCACTTTTCTGTTCATGTTGTGTGCATCATTTATCAATTGCAAAACAATAACAAATGAATTATTGTGTAAGTTTAGAGATTTGTGTCCCTGACTTGCTGTTGCACAGGTTTATATTTCCAGTTCCATCACAGAGTAATATTCCTGAAGATTTGTATCTCTTACATATTGCAAAAGAAGTCTGAATTGGCTTACTGGTGATGTCAAGCTCAGTTACTGATGTCCTCTCACATAGCTTTCTCTTCATAGACATTATACATGTCTAATGATGCCTACAATGTCATGAATAATACGCTTAATCTCAGTTTAAATGATACTTGACCTCAACTTTGCCTTAATTATAATTATATTACATTAAGTTTTATTCGTTTATACAGCACTTTTAGTATCAAACACTGAGAATGTGTTTCATTTTCAAAGGCTGTCCTTCCAGCATCAAGCTTCATTACTTTTTGCCTTGCCATTGGCTCGTAATTGTTTGATTAGTGATAATTTCTAACTGAGCTATGAACTTCTGTCTTCAATTATTAAATATGTTGTCACAAACCCTCTTCTAGGACCACAGGTATAAATTACTTTAATAAATACATGGAAATAGATGAATACTCATGTATAAATATAAATATTTAAAGTTATATGGTGAAATTCTGTTAACAAGTGGTTGGATATATGAATAGATTTGTGTCCTGGTTTTGACTGAGATAGAGTTAGTTTCTTCTCAGAAGCTAGTAATGTGCTGTGCTTTGGACTCAGTATGTGAATAATGTTGATAACACACTAATCTTTTGGTTACTGCTAGGCTGTGTTAATCCTAAATCAAGCACTTTTTAATGACTCATGCTCTGCCAGTGAGGAGGTACACAAAAAAAGCTGTGAGGGAGCATGGCTGGGATAGGTGCCCGAAACTGGCCCAAGGGATATTCTGTACCATAGAACATCATGCCCAGTATATAAACTGGGCAAGTTATCTGGAAGTGGGGGCTGATCAGGGTTTTGGACAGGGTCTGGCATTGGTCAGTGGGTGGTGAGCAATTTTATTGTGCATCACTTGTTTTTCCTTGGTTTATTTTTTTCTTTTTTTCATTATTATTATTTAATATTATTATTTAATATATCTGCTCTATATTTTACTTTGTTTCAATCATTAAAATGTTCTTAACCTACAAGTTTTACTTTTGATTCCCCTTCCCATTCCACTGGGGATGGGGGGAGGGTGTGATCAAGCAGCTGCATGGTGCTTAGTTGCCNTCATGCTCTGCCAGTGAGGAGGTACACAAAAAAAGCTGTGAGGGAGCATGGCTGGGATAGGTGCCCGAAACTGGCCCAAGGGATATTCTGTACCATAGAACATCATGCCCAGTATATAAACTGGGCAAGTTATCTGGAAGTGGGGGCTGATCAGGGTTTTGGACAGGGTCTGGCATTGGTCAGTGGGTGGTGAGCAATTTTATTGTGCATCACTTGTTTTTCCTTGGTTTATTTTTTTCTTTTTTTCATTATTATTATTTAATATTATTATTTAATATATCTTTATTATATTTTACTTTGTTTCAATCATTAAAATGTTCTTATCTCAACCTACAAGTTTTACTTTTGATTCCCATTCCACTGGGGATGGGGGGAGGGTGTGATCAAGCAGCTGCATGGTGCTTAGTTGCCAGCTGGCTTTCAACAACAACAATCCTTTTTGGTGCCCAGTGTGAGGCACAACAGGTTGAGATGACAGATCTGACCACAGTGTATTAAATGAAAGTTGTTATAAATGTTCATTGTTTTGGTTCAGTAGTTGCTGGTTATAATGGTGATTCATTTGCTCTCACAGTTGTGTTTTAGCCCAGGGTTTTATACTGTAACAGCAGTAGTATCTTACTTGCAGTTTGTGTTCCCTGTGGTAGTGTTCATTGTCCTGGGGGCCTGGGCTAAGATTATCATTGAGGGGTATTTTGTAGTATTTTTATATTGGTTTATGATATGCTAGTGTTGCTGGTCAGTAAACCAGCCTGGTGAATGTATTCAGTATTGCAAACACCTCAGTACTTTGGGACTAATCTACTGAATGATCTACTGGGAATGATTAATAATTATACTTGTGGCCTTTCCTCCTCAGAAAGACAACCTGTGGGGGAGATACATTTCTACATCTTCCTTCCTTCTTTCCTTCCTTCTCCTCCAGGCTGATTACCATACTACTTGAAAATTTTAAAGATTTTGAATATCCTTGGAACACCCTTGAAACCAATCGGGTCTTTTTGCTAGGAACCAGCATGTTGATGCAGATGTTTCAGGTCTTGTTTAAGGTCAGTTAACTAAGAATATCACCCAGAGATCTGCCCAAAGGTGGATAGTTCTGAGCGTCAGTGTGTGTGGGATGGTATGGGCAAGTACCTAGGTCAGTGGGCACCTCCAGTGTGTTTGCACCTTACCCCTGAACAAGTGCAGAATCAAAAATACTTGTAAAATATTTGAAAAAGTATGCTGTCAACCTGGCACCCTAGAGAGGATCCAAATCACTACAATGTGTTGGGGCCTGACCCAAGCCTACTAAGTGATGTTCAATGCTTCTCAGTACCCCTGGGGGAGAAGAAAGTCTCTGGGTAAGACAACACACACTGTAGCTGCTCTAACCATTGTGACAGACAGGGCGGCTGCTCTAAACCCCAGTGACAGATGCTGCCACTAAACCAGACAACCAACACATGCCAGTGTCAGTTGCCCCTGTACAAAAGTAGAAGAAATGCACACAAAAGTCATACTGTGAAAAAGCGTTAGCAAAAGCAATCAAGGAGAGCAAGAAGGTCAGAGAGGGGGAAGAGGACGAAGAAGCAGGGTCATCACAAGGGCCATTTTCAATGACATTACCAAGGCCATTACAAGGGCCATCATAAGAACAGGAAGAAGAGACAGAAGTGTCAACCACCACTCAATCCCTAAATTGAGTAAGCTGCAGGATATACAAAACAATTTCATGACTGGCCCAGAGGCTCTGTACATCCTTGGCATAGACTATGTCAGGAGAGGGTATTTCAAGGACCCAAAAGAATATTGGTGAGCTTTTGCTATAGCTGCCTCGGAGACAGAGGCAATTAAACAGCTGTCTATCTTGCCTAGTCTCTTAGACAGCTCTTCTGTTGTGGGGTTGCTGAAGGCTGAAGAACAGCAGGTGCCAATCACTACCACAATGGTGTACCAGAGGAAATATTACACCAACCAAAACTCCCTAACTCCCATCCATAAATTAATTAATTGGCTGGAAAGCCAAGGTGTGATCAGCAGGACCTGCTCACACCCTTTAGCAGCCCCATATGACAGTGTGAAAGTCTGATGGGGAATGGAGGCTGACAGTAGACTATCGTGCCCTCAGTGAAGTCACTGCCTCTGAATGCTGCTGTTCCAGACATGCTGGAACTTCAGTATGAACTGGAGCTGAAGGCAGCCAAGTGGTACAACTGATATTGCTAAAGAGTTTTTCTCAGTCCCCTTTGTGACAGTTCAGGCCACAGTTTGCTTTCACTTGGAGGGGAGGTCAGTATACCTGGCATCAACTGCCCCAGGGGTGGAAACACAGCCCAACTGTCTGCCATGGACTGATTCAGACTGAAACAGGGTGAAGCTGTAGAGCACCTGGAATACTCTGATGATGTTATTGTGTGGAGAAATACAGAAGCAGGAGTTTCTGAGAAGGGGAAGAAAATAGTCCAAATCCTTCTAAAAGACAGTTTTGCCATAAAGTAAAGAAAAGGGTCCTGCACAGGAGATACAGCTTTTTGTAACAAAATGGCAAGATGGACATCATCAATCCAATGGGTGCTATTACTAAGATAACAGCAATGTCTCCACAAACTAACAAGAAAGAAACACAAGCTGTTTAGACTTTGTGAGTTTTTGGAGAATGTACATTCCAAATTACAGTCTGATTGTAAGCCGTCTCTATCAAGTAACGCGGAAGAGGAGTGATTTCATACGAGGCCCAGAGCAATGACAATCCTGTGAACAAATCAGGCAGGAAACAGTTCATGTAGCTAAGCTCTTGGGAGGCTTAACCCAGGTCCCAACCATGACAGTTTGGAAATAGGCTAGGATTCAATATAGAAAGAAGTAAGAGAATATATACCATTATACCTGACATACCATTACACCTGACTGAAATCAGACTGTTTACTTGTATACTGTGCAACATTTTTGCCTGGGTAATTAGTCAGACTCCAGAATACTCTGGCATTTTTTATTATTCATTTATGTACTGAATAACATGATAGCTCTAAAAACAATAGACAACAATAGACTCCTGAAAACTTCCTCATTCCCTCAAAAATATATTATCATAATGGAATTGATTGCTTCTTAAAAAAGAAAGACCACAGTATAAATATTTTCTTTTTCTCTTACTAAAAGTAGTTTCACTCCTCTGTTTTATAACAAAAATAAAGGCTATAGATAAAAAGAAAATAATTTGCCATTCAACACAAGAGAATTGGCTGATTTACTCTGTAAGGATTCTGACAGATCTTTATGATGATTTGGGAGTCATGTCCTCAGAAGAGGAGATAGGAGTCCAAATGCATATATCTGACAACAAATTATATGTGGAATAGGCAGGACAACAAAGAGAAAGAAAAATGTGTGATGAGAAGGAAAAGTTAAATTATAACAATTTAATAAAAAGTGATGGGAGTCATTAGTACAAAATGTTAGGATCCAATTAGAAGAGATGCCTGCCTGAATCAAGATGCAAACAAGACTAGTAAAGAAAGTAGAGATGAAAAAGAAATGGCAAAAGTAATATCAAACAGGAAATGTCTTGCTGGTTAGTATAACAGCAGAGTTAACAATTCAAGGAAGTATTCAAATCTAACAGGAGAATTTATAATTTTGGTTATTCTCCTGCAATTCTCAACTATATATACAGGCAAGTGTACAGAGCTGACCCTGGCTGAATGCCAGGCACCCACCAAAGTTTCTCTATCACTCCCCTCTGCAACTGGACAGGGGAGAGAAAATATAACAAAAGGTTCATGGGTTTAGAGAAGCACTAGGAGAGACCACTCACCAAATACCATGGGCATCATTGGCAAAGCATAGTCACTTTCGGGATATTAATTGAATTTATTACTAACAAAATCAGATCAGGATAATGAGAAGTAAAATAAATCTTAAATTCATTTAAATTTAATTAAATTTAATTAAATTAAAGAAGTAAAGTAATCTTTCCACCACCTGTTCTTCCTTCCCATCTCTACCTCCCCCCCACCAGCGGTGTAGGGGTTATGGTCAGTTCATCACACATTTTTCCTGCTGTTGCTCAGGAAAAAGTGTCTTTAACCTGCTCCAGCATGGAGTCCCTCCCATCGGAGACAGTTCTCCATGAACTTCTCCAATGTGAGTCCATCCCACAGGCAACAGTTCTCCGTTAACTGCTCCAGTGTGGGTCACTCTTCTCAGGGTGCAGTCCTTCAGGAACAGGCTGCTCCAGCATTGGTTCCCCCATGGGGTCACAAGTCCTACCAGGAAACCTGCCCCAGCACAGGCGCCTCTCTTCAAGATTCTGCAGATCCCTGCCAGGAGCCTGCTCCAGCACAGGCTTCCCACAGGTTCAGAGCCTTCTCTCAGGTATCCACTTGCCCTGGCTTGGGTTTCCTCCAGGGGCTGCAGGTGGATCTCTGCTCCACATGGATCTCCATGGGCTGCAGGGGCAGAGCTGCCTCACCATGGTCTGCACCATGGGCTGCAGGGGAATCTCAGCTCTGGCACCTGGAGCACCTCCTGCCCCTCCTTCCTCACTGACCTTGGCGTCTGCAGAGCTGTTCCTCTCACATGTTGTCACTCTGCTCTTCTCTGTCCGCAATTACATCTGCATAATAACTTTTATTTTTCTTGCTAAATATATTATCACAGAGGCATTACCACCATTTCCACCATTTCTGATAGGCCCAACCTTGGCCAGCAGCACATCTGTCTTGGAGTTGGCTGGCACTGGCTCTGCTGGACATACAAGAAGCTTTCAGCATCTTCTCACAGAAGCCACACCATGACCTGTTACCAAACCTGGTCATGCAAACCCAATGCAGCAAGGGAAGAGAATTCAGGCATGAAGTCCGAGAAGAAACCATAACATGGTATAACCAGATTCTCTGGCAGATCTTAAAAGACTTGCCTGCTGGATAAAAACACCAGGAAGGTTGTCTGATGATGCCTATTTTAAGACAGAACTTGAAACTACATTTGCAGCTATTTTTGCCTTTCCTCTCTGTTTTTGTGACAATTTTTCCATGTAGGAGAAACTTCTTTGGCTGTGGGAAAATAGGACTTCCATTAAGTTTATGTCTTAAATAAATTTGGATTAGGGAGACATTTCCTACAAAAATAGTCTTCATTTACATAGTTCACTATAATGAAGCTGGATATCCCTTAAGACATAACTTTATATATTTGGTAATACAGTAAGAGAAATAAATACCATACATTTGTGTACTGCACAACAATTAAAATTTATGATTGTCCTGGGTAACCCAAAATGTTTTTGCATTCCATATCTATCTGTGCCCAAAAGTCGTTGATGTCTCTTAAAAGCCCAGTGGTGTGACCAGAACCAGAACTGTGACAGTCAGGAGGTGCCAGTGCCCTTAAAAGGCTGGGGCACCTGAGCTGACTCCCTCTTTTGCCTGGCAGCGTTTGCTGAAGGCAGAGGCACTGCTTTGGAGGGGTTTCTGGGCTTGCAACTGGAGCAACTTGGAAAAACTGCATTTTGCAATTAGAAACTGCTTTCAGAGAGAACTCTGCACACTCTATCATCAGTGAAGCATGAGCCAGGCCCAGGTGGCTGTTTCAACCCTGTGTGCGCACCAACAGAGCGGTTCTTTCCCCCTGACACACCCAAAGAGCAGGGGACATCAGCACCAACACCGCGGAATCTGGCAGACAGCAGAAGGAAGCGTTGGGCAGTGGCACTGACCCCATGCATGCTGGCAAGCCTTCATCTGCTACTAGAACTTCTCCGTAAGTTTCTACATTTGAGGAACGGTTTGCCGCCATCTTGTCCCTTTGTTTCCCAGAGCACGCAGTTGCCTGTGTGTGTCAGGGACCGAAGACGTGTCTAAGGCCTGACATACTTGGTCCGCGGTTGTGCACATCGACAACATAATGCAGAAGAACTTATTGTTAGCTGGTAGGACTAACCTTCAGAAATGAAACTCTGTATCGGTCATCTGGTGGGATTTATCCTGTGAAAGGGAAACAATATACAATAAAGCCCTTGTGATCATAGGCCATTGTGACCTCATTTCAAGCTTTGTCCCTGTGTGAGATGATGTTGAAACTGGCCACTCCTGAGGAAGAGATATAAGGTGTGGTCCCAGGCTGGAGCGGTGAGGGTGACATGAAGCACACCATTTTCATCCAGGGGATGCCGTGAAGGTGCGCTGCCCTCCTCCTGCCCCTCCCGCTCAGGAGCCATGCTCTATCTCCACCTCCTTCTTGACAGCTTCTCCAACATCCAGGGGTCGGTATGTGTTTATTGCTTTGCTATTCCGACTGCATCTTGAGTTTTTTGTGCACAGGCATCTTCCCGAACCCGTAACACCATGGCAAGCTCCATCTTGGAAAGGGTCTGATGCCATTTTCCCTTTGTCTCCGTACAAACAGTCAGCAGTGGGGCCATCTTGGAAGGCGGTGGTGCCCCACCATTTTGGGTGACCCTTCCCAAAGAGTTAATAATATTTAGCAATTTTGTATCTAGTGATTACTCCCTGTTAGTTTATGCCAGTTGTTATTTCACTTATTAGTAAACTTATTTTTTCACTTACATATTCTCTTAGTAGTTGCTTATTGGTGGAAAGGGATTGGTTGAAACTAAAGGGAGGTAACTCATATTAGAGTGTCCACCTCTTTAAATTGTCTTAAACCAAGGCAATGGTAAAAGAGATACTTTCATTCTTATGTAAATATTGCTTTATTGAATCACACACACACAAAAAGGTATGTAAAAATGGAACAAAACTTATACAAAAATTTAACTTATTTTAAGAGGATAGACAATAAGGTAACATAAAATGGAACAAGACTACGTAAATAAACTAATAAAAATTAGCTTCTCTTTTGGTATTGTGCAGCCCAATATTAATTTTTTTAAAAATTAATTTATGTAATTTTTCTTTAGTTCTCTGTTGATAGCTCCAGAAAGGATCTTTTCAAATAGTTACTTTTAACTAATTTTCATGAGTCCTCAAACAAAATCTCACTCAGCAACTCAATATCCTTTACAAAGCATTTCTCTTTTCCTTTCCTGAAAGCTATTTTAAAAAAGTAATAACAGAAGTTTCCTTCCTTGAGCTGTCAGGGAAATGTTCATGGTAACTGAAATCCTATTTTGAATGAAATAATAGTGCTTCTTATCATAATTCTTACATGAAGCTTACAGTAGGAATTATATATAGGTCAATGTTTTATCTTTACAAATTTAAAGACAGAAAACAGAGAAACTGAAAAATTAGTCCCAGTACAATGAAACCAGTCACTAACCAAAAAGATATAAAAGTCAAAATTTGAATGGGTATTAAAATGCAGTAAAGCATTGTTTGAAAAAAAAAAAATTGTGCAAGTTATTATATGCAATTTTATCCAATCTGTTTATATGGATAGTACAATGTGTATGTCATTATTTGCATAACTGGCAAATTTAGTGTTATTTAAACATTCTCAAATACACTGCTAATATACAAAATAGGTAAGTCCCAGTTCTGTACCAATAGATAAACACCTTTCTATGTTCAGATAAATCTTAAATCCTATGTAAGGATCAACTTTCTTGTAAAAACTGTTCATTTCTGAATACAGTCTGTTCTGCACAGTTAGGTATGAGACTTTCTGATATGTTTATTTGTACAATATAGTTCACTGATTGGCTAGTCTTATAGACAAGTGAACTAATTCTGAAAGGAATTTGGATATATTTTTTTTTTAGACTAAATATATTGTCATCTTTTGTCGGATCCAACTAAAATCCTTGAAGGGTTGAATTCACAGGGTATGGTAATCACCATGACAGCTACTAATTTTTGGTCACCTTAAAACTTGTTTTAATTCCTACTGTTCTTGTTATTTTATGACTAAGACTAGTAAAACAAAAATAATAATAATAAAATTAACAAAAACCAGAACACTAGCTAAGAACATCAGTACCTACAGCTTCAATATTTAGATACATAAGAATATAATTAAACATCTCACTCCTCAGAACTTCATAAGCACACCCATTTCATCACCATTAGCCATTTCTTATCTTCATATTTCCTCCATGGTACCTTTGTGCTACACCCACATAAGTGTGTGAACAAGTTTCACAAGATGACTGGAACAAGGAGTTGACTTGAAAAATAACACAGCAAATACAATTAGCCTCCATGGAATTTCTCCAGCTTTTTAGTTTGTGCAATTTATAGTTAGTTCCATGCTATAAAGCCTGAGAAATCCCAAAATACCATATAATAAGGACATTAGAGAACTTTTATGTGTAACATGAGCCTGTGTTTCCTCAGACAAATAAAGGATTTGAGTTTATATCCTCCATGTTCCATCTAAATATTCTTTTCTTCCCTAGAGGAGGTGATTGGTACAAATTCTTCTCAGAAGCATTTTAATAAATATTTTTTCTCTATCTGTTTGCTTTAGTTTTTTTTTACTAAACCCCTGACTCCTTAAAGGAGTTTACCTCTGGAGAAAAGAGATTAGGCCAACCCCAAAAGAATCTCTTTTCCTAATAAAAACAACAATGAAGACAACAGCATTCACAATCTATTTAGTTCTCCTGAAAGCAATAAGTTTTCTTTTTTGTTTGTTTTGCTTTGGTAATTCTTGTACATGTATAATATGTAGTCAGATCAGAGAAATTTTTTTGTCATAGTCTGGCCACCAAGAAATGCTCTCTGTGATAAATGTAAAGATGTGCTGTACTTTTTCCAGTTGTTATCTTTACTGTTTAATTATTCTGAGTATTTTAGGGAAAATACTGATTGCCGAAAATTTATACTGCTGTTAAGAGACCGCAGTGAAAACTGAGACTTCCTACGCTGAAATGTTTATTCTACTGAAGTGGTGTCTGTATAAAGTAAACAAGTTTTGATCCCCATATTATTTTAAATAGTTTTATTGCCATTGTGAGATAAGCCAGTCCAATCAGCTATAAATAAAATGTTTTACCTCTGAGTGAATTAAAATAGCAATTAGGCAAAAGAGCAAACAGGAAGAAAAATCAGAAAGCTCAGCCAGACCACTATTTTGTTCCTCAAGGACACATATGCCCCTGAGTCATATCAGGTTCACATGAGGTAGAAAAATACCCTTTTTCTTACCAGTATTACACATGAGATCGATTTGAAGGTTCATATTCCCATGGTAGAGGTTGCTGGATTGGGTAGCCTGATGGAGATGAGGCTGCTGTGCTCCCTGTTTCCAGAGTCCAGCCAGCAAAAAGGCTCGTCACAATCCCCAATAGGAGCAGACACACTCACACGGCACTCAGCCTGCCACATGAACAGCCTGTCACACATACACACATCCAGCATGCTCACAGCTGGCTGCACAGACAACACTGAGAGAAAACAGTGCCTTACCAGCACCTATGCAGATGTACAGCATTCACACAAATATGAACAGCACAGATGGCTTGATCTTTTTCCTCCACAGGAGCAGGGTTTAGGAAAGTCTGTTGGTAGGATGATAGAAACCAAATGAAGTCGCTAACTGGGAAAAGGCAATATGCCATTGCTAGACTCACCTGATCACCTTCTACAGCAAAATAGCATATTCTGTCAACATGAGTGGAGCACTTGCTTACTTGGACTTCAGCAAATCATTTAACACCATTTCCCACAGCCTTTTCCTGGACAAACTGCCAAGGCACAGCTTGGATAGGTGGTCTGTGATTTGGGTATGGAATTGGCTAACAGGCTGCACTCAGTGAGTAGTTGGTGATCAACGGTTTTCTCTCAGGCTGGCAGTCTGTCACCAGTGAGGTCCTCCAGGATCAGTGCTGGGCCCCATAATGTTAAGTATCTTCATAAATCATCTGGATGATGGGATTGAAAGCAGCCTCAGCAAGTTTGCTGATGATGCCAGACTGGTGGTGAGGCAGACATGTGAGAAGAGACATCTTACAGAGACCTGGACAGGCTGGAGGAGCAAGCAAGACAGAACTGTGTGAGGTTAATGGAAACATCTGCAAGGTTCTGCCCCTGGGATGACAGAACCAAAGAGCCCAGAACAGGCCACGATCTGTGTGACTGGGGAGCAGTGTCACTGAAAGGCAACTGAGGGTCTTGGTGGACAAGAAGCTGACTGTGAGTCAGCAGTGTGTGGCTGCAACAGTGAAAGCAAAATGGATCCTGGGCTGCATCTGCAGAAACGTTATTAGCAGTGGTAGAGATGTGATCATCCCACTTTACCCAGAATTTGTAAAGCCACACTTGAAGTACTCTGCCCATTTCTGGCAAATTTAAAAGAAGATATGGACAGACTGAGGAGAGTCCAATGGAGTGTGACCATGAAGATCAAAGGAGCTGGGGAGCCAGCCCTAAGAGGAGCCAACTGAAGAAGTTAGGTATTCTGTCCCAGGAAAGAGAAGGCTTGTGGGAACCTCATAACACTATCCCTGTACTTAAAGGACAGTTACACAGAGGGATGTCTCTCTTCATGACAGAAGCAACATGAAAAAGTCCATGTCCAGTGGGTACAAGCTGCAGACCAGGACCAATTTAATCTTAATACAAGAAATAAATTTTTGCAGTGAGAACAGGCAATCACTGGAACAACCTCCCCAAAAACATGGTAGTGTCTGCATCACTGGAGTTTTACAAGACATGATTAGCAGGATGCTGGATAATCTCATCTAGGCTGAGGAAATGTCATATAATTATGTCAAAAATTTCACTATGAATATCCTGAAAAGCAATACTTACAAGTGTGAGAAACAGAAAACACTTGCATTGTTAACATTTTTGTGTAAAAGATACCTTGAAATAAAAGTTTTTTGTATTATACATTTGTTTTACATTATTTTTCATAATATTTGAAATTTGATCATGTTTGTTCATTAGTATATATCACATCATGCTAGATTACATTTTAATATATTTATAAATATATTTATAAATATAATAAATTTTATTATCTTCTACGCAGTTTGAATGGTACCATATGTGTTGACATGTGAAGTAAATACTGTATTGACTTCTTGCTGAAATCACTGCACAAGATTAATGAGTCATTGCTTTATAAAACTACTTTCTGAGAAGTAACAAAAGCTACTTAATATTGAGGTACTGCAAAAACATGAGAATCTTCCAAGTAATCTTTCCAAGCCATCAAAAGCTTCATTTGTTACTAATAAAACGAATGACAAATACAATGTTTCCCAGATCTATAAAGAACTTTTAGTGAAATTAAAAATGAAACAGAACTGAGTGCTTGATATCTTGATAAACCTATTTTTCTCAGTGCTTTAGCCCAGTGGATTGTTAAGAAATTAACAGACTGGGAAATATATTTAAGATGTGGGAAAAAATAAGAAAGCATTCATTAACCAAAAGTATTTTTATATGATTAGCTGTCTAGTTTGAGTCTAGGCACTAGAAAGAGCTAGGAACATACAGAGACCAGCTTAATATAGCCCCCCAAGTATGCCTCAGTTTTATTGAATAGAGTTTCCTTAGAATGTCTCTGCTCCCTAGCCATGCCAGGGTCAGTCTAGGTTGTCCTCCCCCTGGAAATGTAAAAATGTGTATCCAAGAAGGTGGACAGTAAAGGAGGCAGTACATACCCTCCGGGGAGTGGTAGGGAGCCAAGGCAGCCGGGCTCGCTGGTAGTGCCCTAGTCAGTATTGACTCAGCTTTAGATACCCGCTGTAGGAAAGGGCTACGTCCCCAGGGGCAGCTCTCCTTCCAATAGTCAAAGCCCAAAGGTTTCATTAAATATGAAACTTTTGGATAATCTGACTTCTAGGTGAGCTGAATACCACCTTTATGCTAAGCCAATCCAAAACACTTGAAACCAGCTTTATTAAGAAACTGAGCTTTATGCAGATACATTCTTGAGATGTTAGCTGTCCTCTGCAGTTGGCCAAGTCCCAAGTATCTGGATCAATATGGTATCATACCGGTGATATACATCAAAAGATTAAGAGCCTCTGAGGAAAGAAATTACCACATTTTACAGTGTTAACAGCTATTGCATATGTATAATGTAATATATGAGTATTCTGGATTAATATACAGTATTGCAGAAAACTAGACTACCCAGCAAAAAGTAATAACAACAGATGCAGAGAATGAATTTAGTCATGAACTGCAGAACATGGGAATTTAAATCCAGCTTCAGCTGAAAGATCTCAAAAAACCTTAAGGACCTATTAACTATGGATTTAATACTTATGCCTACATATTTTTCTTTCTAAGTAGGACATTTTTCTCTCTGTAAAGCATAACTTGATACTCATGGAACACTGTGGCTTTACACAACATGTGAAATTTTAATGACAAAAACATGATTCACAAATTAGACGTCTGTGCAGATGTACATGATTTATGCATTGAATTATTTCTGTGTTACACAGAAAGGACAAGCAGGTCCTTTTGACCCAAATTTGACTTTGATTTTGCTGTTTTAGCCATGACCTAATTTAGAGCTGTCTCAAGCATGTTTATAAAATACTCGGCATTTAGACCATATGGTGTAGTTAGAGGCACAGAGCATCATTTGAACCTTCCCTCGAATTAGACTTCAAACTCTTTGTAGTGTTAAAATTAAAACCTAACTCTTTAATTTAGTAAATACTATACAACATAGATATAATCCTAAAAGCACAGAAATCTACCATTAAATCTTCAAATTCTCTGAAAAACAGTCCTCTTTCTGATGTCTATAAATAGCATTGTTCATGAAAACACAAGACTGATGCTTCTTAATTTATGTCTGAGTAATTAACTATACATATAACTAAATATCTGCTTCTGCCTTTGACCTAGGAATTGCCTGCAAGTACTAAATCACACATTGTCTTTAACCAACAATTAGATGTATTTACAAAAACTCCAGAAAGGAATACATTTAACTGCAAATAATCCTATTGATGCTAAAACTGTTATCAGCGTAAGCAAATAGACAAATAAAACCTGTAGGCTAAAACATTGGCACCTATTCTTGCATCAATTTGTATGTGCTAAGGAAAGAAGACACACAGTCAGGCATCTCAAGAGACTATCCAATCTTTCCAGCTGCCTTTGGCAGGACATCCTGTTCTATTATGTATAGACTATATAGATTTAAATTTGTGAGATGCTTTTTACTCCACTGTTGAAGATCCAGCGAGAAGAATCTGACTCATTCCTAAGCAGGATTTTTAGTGCTTTATTTTACTTACTGATTCCTGCAAACCCCCATCTTTTTGGCAGTGAACTCAAGACTACAACAGACACAATTTCCTTGCCAGATTTGCTGGAATTCCACCCTCAAGCTTTTTCATTCAAACATTGTTTTTTCTCAGCTTTCTTAGTGCTATCATGAGGCACAATGTTAAAAGACTTTAAAAGCCAAGTTATATGACTCTACTACTTCTGTTCTGTCTACAAGGCTATTATCCTATTGCAGAAGTAAATTAGAGTGTTTTGAGGTAGTTTGTTACTGATAAACTTTTTTCTGGCTATTGCTCTGCTCTTTCTTATTTACAGGTACTCCAGGTACATTAGATTATTTTTTCCAGTTAGTATTTAGAAACTAATATTCCGTTTCACAGTTTAGTGAAACTAATATTCAGTTTCACAGTTTTTTCCAGTTAGTATTTAGAAACTAATATTCACAGTTCAACAGCTCCTCCTTCTCTGCATTTTCTTTAAATGTGTCACAGCAATTGCCTTTTTCATCTTTGATCTGTAAATTCTCAAAATAAGTACTATTAGGGGTATGATTTCACCAGTCAATTCTTTAAATACATAGACTAAAAACCATCACATCTATAATATGAAAACCTAACTTGTATAAGTAGTCTCTAGACTATTCTTGATTTATTTAAAGCTGAAATTTTTCTTTGTTGGTTTTAACTACGTTTACTTCTAGGCTACACCTGATATTTTAGTCAAGAATTCTAAAAAAAAAATAACTTAGCATGTTGACCTTCTTATCATCATCTGCCAACAGTTTCCTACTCTCTTAGTAGTGGACCCAGTATCAGTAAATCAACTTTTTCATTCTCTCTTCATGAACCCAGGGCCCAAAAAAAGGAAGAAAAGATAAGAATATAAAATTATAAAAATAAACTAACCCAGTAAAAACTTTAACTCAACTCTGTATTGATAAGAATAGTTAGCAAATGCTCTACACCATCTTTGTGGGTTTTGTACTTTTAATTCTTCACTGATAAATGTTTTCAAAACAAGTAGCCCTTCCTCATTTTATTCACTCTAACATTTGCCCTCTGATATTTTCATTCATGATTAATGAATGGTTACTGAATGTTTAGTGTCATAAAATAGTTGTTGGTGGTTAGTTGCCATGGAAATGAGAAATACATTTATGCAGGTTTATCCCCAGCCTTTGCGAAAAACTAAACCTGGGGGAAAAAAAACAAGCTTTATTTTGTTGCTTCTGAGAAAAACAATATTTTTAATGATTTTTCAGTGTCTGCACAAAATCTTACCAGTTTCCTTCCTAAAGCTGCTTAGAAAAACTGATTTTTTAAAATTTATTAAAACATATTTCTGTTACTTATGACTTTGGTGAAAAACTTCTGTGATACCTTATTTGGATAATGGATACAAAATATTAATTTCTTTATTCCACTGGAAAAAAAAAACACAAACAAATGGAGTCCTAAAGAAAGATCTTGGTAAAAATTAGCCTGAGGTACCAAAAAAGTAAGAGTTTTAAATTCCTCTCAGTAGCCCGTATAGTTGCTTTCATAGGTGTTAAAGTAGCAAAGGATGCATGACTGAAGTTTTGGTTATAATGAATTCATTATCCATGGTACATTAAGTACCACATTTCCCATTATTCAAATTACACAGATAATTTTATATGTTCCATACGTAAACCCTATGAATTCTAACTAGCATAGATAATGTTTGCACTGGCACAAATTAATAATAACTACAGATCTTGTCCTTTTCCAGTCAACCCAAATTTCCACAGATTTTCTTCCCTTCACTATTGTGCTAGAATTAAATATAGACTGAAGTTACATGAAATATCTGAGGTGACATATCTGAAAAGTAATTGAGCCTAGAGTTCAAAATTCTGTGAAACAATAGAAAACTTCTCTGTTTGTTTGTTTGTTTGATCCTGAACACTCTTTATAATGTAACTTCAAAAAACATTTGCAGGCACAACTTTTCCTTTTGAAATGATCTGTTGCTTACAAGTCCCAATGAAAATCTTGATTGTGTACATTACTTCAGTTGCTGTCAGATACATGAACATATGCCTTTCTCTCTTTGTGTGTTGTATACTGTGTTGGATTTCTATAGGGAGATAAATGCTCGACTTGTTTCCAAAAATCTTTTAACACACTTTGGGAAATCTGCTAGTAATGTAAACCTAACAGGGCTCATGAGACCCCTGCTGAAAATTGTCTTAAATTTCAACCTGAAATGGTCATTAGGCACACATTTATTATGTTTAAATGACAAACATGCAAGAACCTTTACACAAGGGCTTTACACAAAAATGTTTCAACTTTGGCAGCAGATTAATTTTTCTGATGAGAGCTGAGATTTCTCACTGTATTTTATAATGCTTTTGTATTATTTCAGTATCTCAGTAGAAATGTGTCATGTGATTCAGTAGCTAAGGGTCTTGATGCACTACAAATGTCAATGCTTATTAAATTCTTTTGATAAATTTACTCTTCTCTGATGTGTAGAGCACGTATACATATATACAGAGACCAAAGAATATAAAATATTTAAATTATGCTGCAATTTACATGCATATTCAAATTTTCTAACACTTAAAATTTTTTATTCACCTTGGTAACTGAGAATGAAGGAAAGAATGATGGGCAGAGATTACCTGAAAAGATTCTCATATTTTTTGGTCTTCCTTTGGAAAATGTGGTATATGTGGTAGTAATACATTTGCAGGGTGAGAGCAGGAAAAACTGAACCAAATGAAAACGTAAGATAACATTTCTCTACTTGAAAGAAAAAAAATGAAAAAAATCAAGATGCTGAGTAGAATTAATATGGACAGAGTGATAGAAATGGAAAATTATATAAATATGCTTCTTCCTTGTCTCCCTTATTTGCCTTATCTTTGCCATCTTCTGCACAAGAGTGTTATAAAGTTGGGGAAGCCTTTGCATTCATATTAAACTGCCAGTCTTTAAAGGAAGGTAGTTTCAAGTGTGGTTCCAGCCAGGACAGGGTTAATATTTCAGTAGCCAGGAGGGGGCATGACCAAGCCCCAGAGGTTATTCTGTACACCTCACGTTACAGCCGAGGGCAGGGGGAAGGTAGTCTCTTATGAGGAAAAGGGGTTCCTTTTGGGGAGGGAGGTGCAGAGTGGCAGAGGGAGAGGTGGGCTGGGGGCCCTGGTTTCAGGCTGGAGGGAGCACTTGGGCAGTATTGGTTTCAAGCTGGGGTGAGTGCTGGGGTATTGTCTATTGTCAGGGCCTTTTACGGTGAGCAATAACATTTTCTTCCTTGTAGTCTCTGCCATTAATATTGTTGCTGTTACTGTTCAGTTTTCTTTCATTGCTGTTTCCAGGAAATTGTTCTTATCTCAATTTGTGATCATTCCTTTTTATGCCTCCAGTTCTCTCCAGAAGGCAGTGGGGGGACCAAGTGAGTCGAGCTGGGAAAGTGTCTGTGGGAGTACTAGCCTGGGGAATATGATTCCTAAACCATGACACCTTACCAGACGAACACAATCAACAAAAGTGTGGAGCAAATACTAAGCTACAGTTCCATGTAATGGCAATGTTTAAACAGGCAGCAGTGCAATATGAGACAGGAGTAATCCATCTGCAGATGAGTTTCTCAAGTATACTGTGAAGCATCCATCTCTTTCCTGCTGGAGTCTTTTGTAGTCTTCTAGAAAAGAGACACCTCTTCCTACAATGTCGTGTATAGATTCCATATTAGGGTATGATGCAGTTTTATATCAGTAAAAAGTCATTTGCAAAAATAGCCTAACAGCCTCCTGAACTTTCAAAAACCCTGGTTTTGGCTTGGGAGAAGTCCAAGCAAGATCAGATGTGACTTCTACAGTCTTTATATAATTTGGTCACATGCGTTCTTATTCCAAATATATTAATAATTCTCTCTGACAACAACAGAGCTCAGTATATGTATGATTTCTATAACATATATAGTATAACACTATAATATAATACAATAGTAAAATAATTTGTATAGCAATCTTGTGATACTGCTGTGATATTGATATCTGTTTAGTTTATGACCACAATAAACCTGATATGAGCGACAACTTAGTTGCTTTCTGGATGTAACACTGTGCATATACCTTGCCAAAATAAATTCTTGTTCCACTAAGACTTAGCAGTAGTAACACACACTGATTTTCAAAGAACATGTCGTATGTATTTACAGTGTCATACATGCAATTACTGGACACTTTGAGAAAAAGGATTTTTCATTACTTGTTTACTGTTAGTCTTGTGCATCCCCAGAGATGAAACAAGATAGTTCTGTTTCCTTGGTACAAAAACATGCCTGTTCCTCTTTCAGGATTAGAGAACAGCTTCCCAGGCTAAATGTCAAACCTTCTTGGAATAAAGTATATTCAGAAATTTGCTACCTCAATCATAAATGCCTACTGCAAACAGGCACTGCTAGACTCCTCCTGAAGGGTCTACCCAGGACCAAAGAGTACAGAAGTGCTTTTCTTTGCTATTTTTCAAACCTGTTAGAGTCAAAGACTGAAACAAACATTAACATGCAAATGTAGCTGCTAGTTTGGCAGTTAATTTTCGGCACCATCTTGCTACTCTTATTTCATTATTCCAACTGACATTTTATTCATTTAGTCACAATTAAGCTGCAGGAAAACTGTAACTGTGCTAACATAACTTGGAATGGAAAGACATAGAGCATCATACATTTCCACCTATTAACAGTTGTTCAACAGTTGTTGGCTTTTTCCACAATGTTAAATGCAAAATCTTTAATTCCTAAATTGTATAATATGCTTAGTCTTTGCAACACGGTACATTTGCATATTGAAATGGATGGAAAATAAGAATAATGAACCATGCTGGGAAATCTGAACATAAAGAATAAGGAAAAAAAAGTTTAAACTACTTTATTCTTTTAATCCTTTCAGGATGTAGCTTCTGTATAAAATGTTTTGCTAGTGACAATCTATTTAATTATGTAGGTTTCAGTAGACATTTAGACATGTCCAGATTAGACTCCAAAAATTTTCTATTAGAATGCAAAACCTCAATTCATCCCATGATTATACTTTTTTTGTCATTTTTGGAGATATATTTCCATTTAGCTCTTTCTCAGCTTTTTCAAGGTTCTTTTCTGCGTAGTCTCCAATATAAATTTCAGCTTTTAATTTCTAAATTTTTCTGCATATTGATACCCAGTTTTCATTCAAAATGATCATTAGAAGCCGTAGAGTACTGTTTCTTTCCTATTGATCCAAAACTACAACTAAAGCAAACATAATGCCAGAAAGAAGAAGGTGAATGAACAAACAAAACACAACGGAACCAAAAAAAAAAAACAAACCCCCCACAAGAGTGTTTTTTCACTAATAGAATATTCAGTCAGTTCATCTCATTTCATTCAGATTGCTATTACCTAATCTCATTTCATTCAGATTTCCTATTACCTTCTGGCAATTTGAAACTATGTCAGCCATTGCACATTTTCTGTGCAAACCTTCAGATGACCTACTCGCAATCCATAAAAGCATAATGACTCTTAAGAATGTGAACTCTTTTCTCCTCATTGCATTAGATATGTACTTCTTAGGACCTAAACTGTGTTTTCAGCAGTTCAGTAAATGACCTGTTTGCTGGGCTCCCACAGCTTCTACTGATGTCAAGGTTAGTTACCTTTTACATTGTTCTGTTTCTTTCTCCAATACATTTACATGGCAAAGCTACAACTTTATGATCATTAATAACAGTTACAACTATGCAAGCTAACATAATTACAATAAAATTGTATGCTTCAGGGCATAGATTGATAATCTGTGGGAGTCAGAAAAGAACTTTTCTTCTCTCGTTATGACATTAAACAATGGACAAGTGCTTTGTGGTGGCTTTTGCTGTTATTTGAAGTATCAAGTACAGGCAGCTGGTTATGGAATCTGAATGCCAGAGTAGGTTTAATAAGTCAATAATCCAACATTACCTCTTTTATAGTCTGATAAAATTTCACCCATTACATCTCTTACTGTAAGAAATAACATTGATATTAAAATGAATACAGAGGTAATTTTTATTCTGTCATTTCTATGCTAAAAAAGTATTCCTCAGTGTTTCCATTTGGCAAGGTTGATTTTTTATTTTTTTCATTTTGTTTTTGTTAGGCTGTTTTGTTTTGCTTTGTTTTGTTTTGTTTAAGTAAATTCCAAGTGAACAGTTCTGGAAGAAAATCTTAAAATGAAAAGTGAAAAGTTGCTGGGAGGCAATGAAACTAAGAATGTTGACTAAGTATGCATGATAAGTCTGTCAAATTGATTCCCAAAAATTTGCTCCAAACTCATGTTTTCCTTTATTCCATTTCCCTTAGACTGTAGGAAGAGAGGAAGCAAGAAACAAAAGAAGGCAAACCTTTAAAAAAAAAAAAAAATTGATTAGAGAACCGTGACAAAATGAAAGAGTAATATAATAAACACACCCTTCAAAACCTCCAGTTTTTTTGGAGGATCTGTTTCCAGTGATAATTGATGATTTTTGATAACTGTGAAAATAAAATTAAAACTTTTAGCAATTATAAAATGATTGATTTTTATTTCTTCTAAATTATTATCCTACAATACTACTTCACAGCTTTGATCAAATGGTCAGTGAAATAAAATTTAAGTTCAAATCAGTAGATTTTCTTCTTAGAACTAACATTATTAACTTGATATCCAGACAGAATTTTTCAAACATTAAGTACATTCTTCCTGGTATCCTCAGTAGTGTACTGTCCCTTGGGATAAATGCCTAGTTGTCTCTATTAACGATAGAGGAATCAGAAGGAGATTAAAATCACTGGGCTACAGTTAGCCTTTGGGGATATTTCCATAGATTCTTAATTTTGTTGTGAAATCGGGTGAAATATATTCTTATTCTGTATATGAAACATGGAAAAAATATTATTAGAAAATAAAGCACATTATTATTGCATGTGGATCCATAATAAAACAGTTCTAGTATCTTGGAGGGGGAGATGATCAGAAGACTGTTACCTTGGTTCCCCAGCAGCTTTATCTAGTAGAGAAACCATCCAGTACCAGACCATTTACCTCTCTCTCATCCAGAAAATTGTTCTCATATCAGTTGGATGTTTAGTTCCCAAATGAGGAATATATTCAGTCAACTTCTCTCAGATCTCTTGAGAGTGCCATCATCATTCTCTGTCTCCAACATGTTATAATTTCAATTTCAGGTAATGCTTGAAAGAAAAGATAAAATGAGAGTTTGCTTAATTTCACTGACCTATCTAAGCACCCAGATCTCAAATGTCTGTGATACATTAGCCGTATTATTGCTATGAAGGTTATCTCTAACAACCCTTTCCAATACACTATTTTTTTCCACGTCAGGCTGCTTGCATGAAAAAATTCCAGCTTGCAAAAGGTATCCATGCTTTTAAAAATGAGAGGAGTTCCTGGTTAAAACTCTGCACAAATGACACTCTCTCGATAGCCCTACTTTATGCTCATCTCACATAAAGAGAACACAGGGGTTTCTTTCTCTCTGAAGCTCTGTACATCTGTGTTTTCACTAAATTATTTAGGAAAAAAAACCCTCTTGGTCATTTTTCCAGTGGACCCACCAATGGGAATAGTTTTTCTTTAAAACTTGAGAACAGAGATATGGTTAGTTCACAATCTTGTACACTCAAATATCTGTACCTTAAATAGTGACATCAAGAAATAGCTATAATGTATCTATAATTGGTCATACCCAATCCACAGAATCCAAATCTGAAACATTGCATATTTATAAAATCCTGTTTGCTATTATTCTGTGAAAAGAGAATCTACTTTTTTTATAGTCAGCCTTGAGAAAAATCACAATGTGCTCACTGGTACTGAACAAAGGAGAAGAATTAATTTACCAAAACATTTAAATAAATTTCCAAATTCTGGCCAGGGTGAAGGCATTTACCTTTGGCAGGGTCTCATATAGATATTTTTAGGTTGCAATCTTCATGAAGACTGTGTGTATCTATGTATAAAAGAATAATATTCAGATTAATTTGGGGGTGTAGAATTTCTACTGCATTTAAATCTGTTCACTTGATCTTAATTTACTCAGCTTGAAGTTGAAACAGGATCGTGATTCGATTTTCACAGCTAAACTGCAAACATAAATCTAAACAGACTCTAAATTCAGGACCAGACTTTGTGGCTTAGGTCTATTATTGCTTTAAAAACCAGCAGAAATCATTCTCAGAATGCAGAACATACAAACATATTATCTATCTGAGTCAATTATTCCTTGAAGGAGTATTTTATATTAAAAAATCCCTTCAGAATAATATCTGAGAGATCAGATGGAAGAAAACATAAGGATTCTCCTTTGCATACTGCTTAATTACCCCTGCTTCATTCTAGAAAAGTTAACTATTCCCTTTAGGATGTGATCTGCAATGCAAACTATGCTAATCATGAAGGCTACTGGTGCTGATCTTTAAGGCGTGACTACAGAATTTTTTCTGAATTCAAAAAAGCTGAAATTGAATTCATGCATCTTGGATCTCTAAAGGTTTAATGATGAGTTTATTTGGTTAGAATGCATTGCTACCCACTTTATATTTTCACTTACCTTTTTTTTAAGCCAAAGTATGTGTGCCTTGCAAGTCCACCTTGGGAAGACTGCACAACTGCTTTATCTATAAAGATGCTTATATATTTGTCATTATATATATTTTTTACAACATTAATTGGTGCATAGGTGTCCTGACTGTGTTCAGTCCCAGTGAACACTAATAGCACCTTACATCTGGTACTCTGATAAATTTAGAGGTCAAATACTTCCCCAGAAAGGTTCCATCATTGCAAAGAAAAATGAGAAAAGGAACAATGCTGCAAGTAGCTGAGCTATAGCTCAGGTAGAAACTACTTTCATTCTTCCTTTGGATTAAAAAGAGCTTTCTTTGCCAAAGACAAGAGCTGGAAAACCCCAATTGTTAGAGAAATTAAAATACACATTATGCATCGGTGCTTTGAATACTTGAATACTTCAAGAAGAACTAAGAACTGACTCTAAGGTACTCAAATCTTCACCACAAGAAATCATATTTGCCCAGAGAGTTTGTGGAGTCTCCCTCACGGGCAGTAAGCAAGAACCATTCAGACACAATCCTGTGCAGTGTGATCTGGAATGAGCCTACTTGAGCAGGGAGGTTGGACCAGATGACCCACTGTCCCTTCCAACCTTACTCATTCTGTGATTCTGTGATTTTAGCAGGAAGTTTCTAATGCACAGATGTAAAGGCTTTTAAAATTCAGTGAGAAAAACAATAAGTAAAGAAAGTTTTAAGACACTAGCAGAGTCATGCGTGTCTAAATAAAAACTATTCAGAAGAAAAATTATCCCATCCAGTTGAAGTAAAAAATGGCAAATGTAATTTTGAACAGAAAATGGACACAGTAAAATATACAGCAAATATTCTATTGATTTTTTTTTTTTTAATTTGGCACAGTTTTTCATTTGCATATTGCAATCTATTGCTAGTTGAAATTACTATGCCTGGGAGCTGGCCCACTGAGTTTCCACACATTACTGGGGTATAAGCAGTACAACCCAGTTACAAAATGGAGTCTTCTGGAATTCACATAACAGGCTGGGGAACTATGGAGGGACTCAGCTGCCAGTGTAATATTAATCATCAACACTTTTCCTTCATTTTTATCTTGGTGTATCCTGTAAAATAAAAACAAAAAAAAACAATTGCAATTTTAAAAATCTGATCCTTTCTTCTTCATAGAAGTCTTGTGGTCACATAATAGGTATCAGATGTAAATTTAATAGGAAACAGGCTAGACTTATTCAGTTAATCTGATTTTACTGTTGTTATTCTCAATATTTTCTCTGTGTGTCACAGAAAGAAACAATAGAAAAATAAAATTGTTCTTGTTCAGCGTAGTATCTTCTAAAATGGAAATAAATTCCTCAATGTTAGCTCATTAAAAATGATTATTATTATTCTCAAACAGTAAATGGAATTGACATCAGATCTCTTTTTAAATTTATATGTTACGAATGCAAAATATAATTAACATAGGGATTTTAGTCTTTTAGCATCTCTCATTCAAATGTAATATAGATTGTTGCATTTAAATGTAATATAATTTCAGTATTTTTGTCATGTATTAAAGGAAACCACCTACCAAATGTTCAAATCTACACATTTTTACTTGATTTTCTATGGGTGTGCATTGATACATTTTTATGTCTTTATTCAAATGCTTGTTTGTTTTCTGCACTAAAGGCTGATTCTATCTTAACTACAAATTTTACTAAGGAAATCAGTCCCACAGAAAATTATCAAACCACAACATTATGGTTTTTCATTTTTTATTTTAAAGAAATAAAAAATACAATAACTTTTCATACCAAAAGATTGATTTCTTTTTCCTACAATGATCAGCAGAATGTGAAAGCAAGAGAAAACAAACACCCTACTCTCTTCTACTATCAGAAATATATTCTAAAATAAAATATTCTACCTCTAGCACTGTACCATCACGTTTCTGTAAGTGGGTATATTTATTAGATCCATTTAAATAATTTGAAGTCAATGAAAGTATTCTTCTTTTCTTTAGTCACTTTGTATAAGGCTCAAAACCATTTGTTTCTACCATTTCACTTTTTTGTACAATTTACACATCCAGTTTACCTTCAGAACATAATTGATTACGAGTAATATTAGCCTTTTGAAGTGTTAGGTACTTAGGATGCCTCTGCAGACACCTGTCCAGGATATACATTGCAGGAAGGTTAGATATGCTTGTCTCTTGCTCCTGAATACCAATGAAACCTAGATAGGTTTTTGTCACTAGATTTGTGACAAGTAAAAAGTTATTAAATGGATCCCAATCTGTTGATTTTAGGGTCTTCTGCATATTTAGAAATAACATATCTAGATGTCCTAAATATACACCCCAAATTTCATATCTCCTCAGTAAATTGTACATTGATAATAGATGGCACTGAACTGTTGAATGGGTAATCTGCTGTACATGCTAAAAAAAGTATCTTGTTATTCCTAAAGATGGTCTTTTGATTAACATGCTAGACAGAGACTCAAGCAATCCTTACATTCACAGACAGCTTCACTGAACAGGAAGAGCCTTTTGTTGGTCTTTAAAGCAGTGTTTTAAAAGAATTTCCCTTCCCTCTTTCCATTTCTTTTAACACAGAGCTCCTTACAAATTCAAATCCTTTGGTTTGTGGCATTTTTATTAATGCCTATTAAATTAAAACCAATCACACTTGCTAATATATTATCATGCATAGTTATATTGACATGTTCACTGGTTTTTCAGATATAATTTCAAAATTATGTTAAAATACCTACATTTATTCATTAAAATTAGGATAGAAGTCATCTTTTATACAACATATGTTCTGTTATTAAAGCACACAGCTAATGCTCTTCAATTCTGTAACAATACACGTTTGGGGTTTTTTTTATTATTTTTTTCTCCAGAGTGGTAAAGATTAACACCCTTTTTTTTCCTGGAATCACAATAGCAAGTGCAAATGATGTATGAAATGAAAAAAATTCCGGTCCAGTGTGCAGACAGAATATGGACAATGTTAGGCATTCTTAAACATTCTTAGACATCCACAAGAAAAAAAAAAAGTCTGGAGGAAAAAAAAAAAAAAGGAATAGAATAAGCCAGAACACTTAAAGAGACAACCAAAGCCCATTGTAGTCACAGAAAAGACTCTTATTAACCTCTGTAGACTTTGGATGTAGTGATTCTAGATGGCTTCTTTGAAGGGGTATCTTTTTTTTATCCCTTCTGTCAGACTTCTTTTTTTGAATCTTTAAAGCTTCTTGCAGTCATACAGCTCTAATACCAATGCTCTTTTAGACCCTGTATTTCAAATCACCTTCAACTGGAATTTATATACAAGAAATTTCATACAAAAATGACATAATCATAGAAAAGTCCAGGTCAGAAGGGAGCTCTGGGATCAGATGTTCACCTTTCTGTTGAAAGGAGGCATTAAATTAGGCTATTCCTGGCTCTGTCAAAACTGTCTTGAATATTTCCAGCAAAGAAATTGAACCACTCCTCTGGGCAACTTATTGCAAGATTGTGTTATACCCACAGACGTGATTATGTTTCTTATATCCAAATGGGATTTCCCCCTGAAGAAACTCATGCATGGAGTCTTGCCACCACATACTCAAAGGAAATATCTCCATCTTTACAGTAATGATGTTCTAGGTGTTGGAAGACAGTGATTAGACTCATACATGTCCATCAGCAACCTCCTCTCATAATGCATGAAGGCAATTTCTTCAATATTTTCACGCATCAAGTTCTCCAGTCCTTTAATCACCAAAGTGGTGGGCCCCCACTGGGCCCATTTCAACATTACAGTTTTTCTCCTTATTTGATCTGGGGGGAACCCACAGCTAGACACATTTTTCCAGGTGTTGCCTAGGATGTTCCAAGTAGAGTGGACTAACCACAAACCTTTATATGCTGGATTGTATCTTATAGATGCAGCACAGGTTTGCCTTCCTTGCTGCCCTTCCACATAGCTAATCAATGTTCATTTTCCTGTCCACAGACGCACTTCAGCAGAACTGTACCTCAACCTGTATAGCCTTTGGGGACTATTCCCCTGTGCAGTACTTTCCATTCATCATTGCTAAACATCATAAAAATATTTCTATCCCAATCTTCCAGCCCATTGCAGTGTCTCCATGCAGTGGCCTGTCTTTGCAGTGTATTTGCCTCTCCTCGCAATCTGATGCTGGCTGCAGTCTTTTTTAGGAGGCTTACAGACCTGTAATCCAGATATTTTACAAGTATTTTGAATAGCACTGGACCCAGTATTGATCCTTTTATGGCATAAAAGCTTTTCTGAAAATGCTGGTTTCTTCACAGTGTGAGGACCAAAGAAAGCAGAAACCATTTTATTCTGATAGAATAATGGCCGAACACAAAATCCAGAGGCATGAATGTGTACATTGCATTATACTTCTGGTGTGTTAGAGGGGTGTTTGGTGGCTATTTGCTTGTATCCATGCCCACAGGCCTGCACCATGCACCTGAGAGCACCACAGATATGCTCAGAACAGTTTCACTGCCAATGGAACCAGCACTGAAGCCACAGAGCACAGAGTCACTTACAGCACCTCGCCCCATGTATTCAAGGTTCTCCAGCTGCTCTTTCCATGTGTGCATGGCTTGTGCTAGGACCAGGATCTTATGCAAAATTTGTTGCTAATAACTGCATGGTGGTCCTGGAACCATAGCAGACCATGTTAAATCAAGTGCTTGACCTTCCTTCCTTGCACTGCACCTGACAATATTGTATATGCATCCAAAACTGGACTCACTGTAATTTGATCGGGCTGAAAACGCCTAGAGTAATCCTGACTAAAAATCAGGAAATCTTTATTTCTTCCAGACTGTCTTAGATTCTTCTGCACAAAATACCTACTATTTGCTCAGGTAGATGACTTGTAAACCATTTCAGTTAATGTAGCCCTGAAAATATAGTACTGTTGTCCACAGTGTCTAACTCCTCAGGGCCTCAGGAGTAAAAATTGCTCAGATTGATCTTGGCCTGCCTAGAGGTAAAACTTGCTTGTTTCACTGCAACAACTAGGTAGAATACTACCTAACTCAATCAAGCTCGAGCTGAATTTTCTGCTATTATTATACCTCTTGTTATAATAATTTTTATAAATTTCTGTAACAAATAGATCTTCACAGCAAGTAGGTGGGTTTTTTTATAACCCTAGAATAAAAATGAAATGCAGAAAGTGACAAGTGTAAGATGTTAGCAGAGGCTTTGAAAATGGGGACACTACCGCAGCCTTCAAGCATATAACATCTAAAAAATTACCAAATCATGGTCAACAATAGAATACAATCCTTGAATAATTTCCTTCAAGAAACAGCTGAAAGACTTTCACCCTGTGTGAAGGTACCCCACTACACCCATTAAATTAGCTCAGATCTCATATTTTCAATTTCTTACATCTGCTCTGTGGCAGAGTACTTTAGAGATTCTGAGAGCACTTTAAGGCTTTGGATCTTGAGTAGTTTGAATCATAGAGCATTTGACTTGGAAAAGACTTTTGGTGGTCATTTAATCCAATGCCCCTGCAATAACAAGGAACATCTCCCACTAGATCAGATTGCTCAGAGCCCCATCTACCCAGATACTGAATGTTGCCAAGGATGGCCATCTGCCACCTCCCTGGGCAAGCTCGTCTGGCATTTTACTGTACTCATGATAAAAAAATTCTTCCTTCTATCTAATCTGAATCTACCCTCTTTCAGTTGAAAACCATTATCCCCTGTCATATGGCAACAGGCCCTACCAAAAACTGTCCCCATCTTTCTTATAACCCCTCTTTAAGTACTGCCCTGCCCTCCTTTCCTTCCCATTTTCTCAAGGCTGAACAGCCCCAGCTTTCCTCACAGGAGAGCCCATCAGAATCCTCTTCATGGGCCTCCTCTGGACCCACTCCAACAGGTTCATTCTTTCCTGTACTGACAAATCCAGAGCTGGATGCAGCATTCCAGAGTAGAAGGGGCAGAATCCCCTCCCCAGACCTGCTGCCTGCTCTGCTTTGGATGCAGCCCAGGGCACATTTGGCATTCTGGCCCGTGAGTGCACATTGCCAGATCATGTCCAGCCTCCCATCCAGCAGCACCCCAAGTCCTTCTGGGCAGGGCTGCTCTCCATCTGCATTGATACCTGGAGTTGCCCTGACCCAGGTGCAGCACCTTGGACTTGGCCTTGTTGACCCTCATGGTTCACAGGGATTCGCTTCTCCAGCTTGTAATAACACAAAGATGTCATGAGGTTATAAGGAACTCAAAAACTGTAAAAGAAAAATTTCTCAACTTTAACATCCTACTCTCACATTTTTTTTCTTTAATATATTACAATTAAAATATTGGTGAACTATAGATCTGTGGCTAAAAGGTTAAAGATATAGGAACTGAAGGAGTTTCAGAGGGAGACATTAAGGCTACCCTCTGTTTTACTTGGAACAGCATAATTTCATTATGCAGCAAAAATGGGAATATTCATAACATTATTTCATGGCATTCAGTAAAACTGGCAAAAGAAAAAGTGGTTTGATACCTAACACCAAAATTTTTGCTGACTAGATCACAACTAAAATGTGAAAGGTTCACTCCCAAAATGAAGAGTAATCTCATCCTTGAGGTTGTAATGATGTAGATAAAAGGTTAATGTGGTTATACCAATATCTTTATTTTTTAAAGATAGCAATATTTATCTTTAGAAAAATTTATTTTACTGTACATTTTAATGTCATATGATGACATACTTCTCCTATGAGTGTTTTACAGCTGTCATTTAATGTCAGATCAACTGAAATACAGTTCCAAATTAAAACAGTTATTCTTTTGCTCTCTAAGTGCAGATTGGTTTATATCACAAATGACAGTCAATATTATATTATTGTACTATATATATGATAGTCAATATATGATATTATTATATGTTATAAAAGTTTAAGATGTTACTGGTTTTTTATAAGTTACTTCATAACACATGTACACATCTTCCAGACAGGTATTTTGTGAATACCTTCTAACTGAATGATGCAATAAGAGGAAACTGGGTGATAGGAATATTTTTTTCCATATGATTACAAGTTAGAAGTAAGATGCCTCTTGATGATAAACTGGCACTCAAATAAAGGACTGATTTTTTATTGCATAAAACATTGTTTGATTTCTCTCCAATAATATTTTGGGTATTTTAGCATTTACAATACAACTTTAACATCTTTTAGCACATTGTGAATTCAAAATTATGTTATGTAAAATAAAGATGTGGATCTGCTCTATCACTGAGCACTTTAGGCTGACTGCTTTTTCTGTCAGGTTGAATTGTAGTTTAACAACTTTTATTTTGTTAAGCAAACTTGCTTGACAAAGATACCCAATAAACTTAGATTTCTGGGATTCTAGTTTTAAAATAACAATTGCATCAAATTTTATTGATGTATATTATGGCTTGCAATCTTCCAAAATCTGAAATACATGGAAAATCATCCTTCTAATTCTTATTACAGTCAGAGCTTGTATGTCCAGACTTCTCCATAGGTTACTGTACCTTTCTATCATTTATACTGTAAAAGAACAACACTGAAAAGTTAGAAAAGAGAACTAAATCAACAAATGATAACAAATAATAATGCAAATTTTTAAGGCACAAATCATAATTTTCAAAAAAGGATGATTAAAGTCAAGTTCCTAAGTTTATGTTTAAGGGCAATTAAATCACAGGAACTTTCTAAGAATTTTATTTTCAGGAGCCTTTGTCACTTCAACAGGTGTAAAAAAAAGATTAATTTATGCAGATTTTAAGATTTTTTTTTTAACTTGGTGAACATGTTGAAGAAACAATGCATAAAGTGAGTACAAATTGATTTTTTCCCCCTGTAAATCTTATGTGCAAGGTGTTTAATTTTTCAAAGCTAGTGGGTTAAGTAACTCAGAAATGTGTTACTTTGTTATCATTGTTTAAATTTTTTTTAATTTATTGTTTGTAGGTACTTTTCCTACTTTGCTTATAGATAAGGCTGTGACGACATGGATTTCTCCTGGCTGTATTTCAAGTGGCAAGGATCTTCCAAATCCTGCACATGGCCTTCCCTTTTTTAGTACCAGCTGTGTTGGTAGGAATTTTGGGGAGCTCCAGAAATGCCGTGTGAAGGAACTGATCTGCATTAAAATAATTTGGAGAGAAAGAAAAATGAAACAAAAAGTATTTTTTTCCCCTAAGCCTTCCCCATAGATAATTGTGTCAGTGGAAACAGGGCAGCTGTAAACGGCAGCAATGGAACTAGGTAAAGAATCCATGTCAAACCACATCCTGACTGTAAAAGGTTCAGCCCTTTGTGGCAGCCAGTTGATTGCTTTTTTCCCTTGATATTTCAATCTTCCAACGGAGGACTCTATACTATAAGGGTTACTTGGGCTCAGTAATAGCTCTTAATTCAACCTTTCATACTGAAGTGCCATTCAGGCTGGTGCCAGTTAATGCCACATGGGTGAATTGAGGACTGTAGCACTGGCCTGTCTTCCATTTGTTCAGAAACTGTTCAGTCAGCTGACATTTCTGACATGTACATTACTCTGAATCTCAGGGGTTTGTTTGGTTTTCATTTACTAAACACATTCAGGTAGATACATCCAAGGCAAACAAAATTAAAAGATAATGTGAAAAAGTTAGAGTCATTCACTTTACTGACTCAGCAGCACTTGAAATAGTACATATTAGTATTAAAAGGGAATAACAACAGTAGTCCTCAAGTAGGATAGGACACCTATCTACCTATTTCAAATAATGCATTACCTTATCATGCTCCACCCAAATGAAGGGGAATGCTTGAAAAGGACTCCTCCAGAATCACAGGAAAAAGGAAACAATGTAGGGTTTACTCTGAAAAACAGTTTTGAAGATTGAGACTTTTTAAGATATGGATGGTAGAATCTTAACAAATTCAAAAGTTTTTATCATAGAAAAATGAAGCATTTCAAATTTTCCTAATGCTTTTGATTATTTTGCCTCCATGGACAGAAGGCATATGAATTTAAACAGATAACTAACTTTTATTGACCTAACACTGAGAGGAAGTACTGAATGCTTACCTCTTGTAGTTTCTGGTGATTTAATAAGGGCTTGGTGGAAGATTTCAAAGCACTTTACATAACCAATAGCTTAGCTTTACTCTGCTGCCTTATAGAATTAATTCACTGTTTCACTTTATATAATTTTATCCCATAAGGGACAACAAAGAGAACATAATTTTTTCAATGATTATTTTTTCCTCTCACAAGGAAAAAGAAAAAAAAAAATCCTGGCTCCACCCTTAAAGGCTGGGCCATTCATATTTACCTCTGCTGGATATTGTTGACAATTTATGGTGGATGAACCATCATTAGAGGTAGATTCCTGTTGGTTTAATATTAATTGTGTTTCCTAAATCCCTGATCAGTTATTAATCAGATTCATGTAATCTTGAAAAATGAATTTGTATGCATCAGAGCCACGAGGAGAAGAGGGTGAGAAGGACAAAAAAAGCAATTTGGCAAGCAAAAAAGGGCAAAGAGGAAGGAAGATGAAGGACTGTAATCATCTGGGAAATAAACACTAGCAATAAATGCAAAATGCTGGTAGAAGAAAAATACTATTAGAAATTTGTTATCAAATAAATTGGTGTTGTTAAACTGTTATTAAGATTATTATTTACCCTAGAAATTAAAAATTAGTGAAAATATTCCAGAAGTATCTCAGTGACAATGATGAAGTGAAAGGATATAAATCAGAAGGAAGCAAGGAAGGATGAAAGGGATGCAAAAATTACTTTAATAATAAACTTCAATTTAATAATAAACTTCAATTTGTTGGTGAAATAACTTATATGACTGGGTTATCTGTCACAGCAGATGACTCAAGAAGTAGAAGGGTTTTCATAGTTAAATGCTCTGATCTGATTAATACAGAAGAGAGAGGACATGAAAAAAAAAAAAAAAAGGTCTTATGACCAGCTTTGAAACTTGTTCATGTGTCATATTAGGCAAGAAATCTCATTGTACCAGTACAAACATGAAAATTAATAGATTAAGTGACAGAGATCATTGTACTTTCTTTTCCTAAAATGACAGGAAAAAAAGCTAAATTACAGTTCAAGTTGTAAATGAGGAGAATTTATGCCTTTGAATAGCTTGAAGTAGGGGAACATGGAAATTAACAAAGTTCCAAAATATTGGAAGGATAAATTACACTGAATTTTATAAGCTTTTCAATAAGATGTTGAAAAATATTAGTTTTTCTGGCACATTTGGCGTAAGATTTATCATTATATTTTTCTACCATCACAGGATGCATAATACTCTTGTGTCATTATTAAATAGCATGGATTTATAGATCACTTGCAAAGCCCATATTTGTGGGCCTGGATCAAATGTACTTACCATTTAAAGCCTGAGTTGATGAGTTTGGGGACAAGGATATAACACACACGTGTCAGCAAACCCTGTTGCACATTTCCTTATATTTCTTTTGTTTCATTTCAATTTAGAACTGCTTTACTTTGAAAATTAAGAGGATTTTTAAAATTTTTATTATTTGAGGGTAGTAAGAAAATAGTCTGCTTATTATATACATATAAGTTACATCTTTCTCCCTTGTAGGGCCAACAGAACAAATTAAACTGCTGCATTTGATTTATTAGTACAATTTATTTGCTTTCTTTTTCTAAGCCACAGATGCAAGGGACAGTTGAGGTTATAAGGGATCACTCACAGTTTCTCTTTGTGCTGGAACACAACAATGAGGCTGATCTTCTAACTTGAGTTAGAAGATCTAACTAACTTCCAGCTGCTTTTGACAAGTGCACTGTTACAGAATATAGCGAGAGGTGAGCTTAACCACAGACATGAAAAACAGGTTTGAAGGATGCAGAAAAACCAAATCTTTCTAGTTCACAGAGGCATTAGTTAATGTCTCGGTTTGGGAGGAAGTGAGTTTTTTGGGAAGTTTTAGTTAAACCAATCAGTGGTCAGATTCGAATATTGACACCTGGTGTGACCACTGAAGACGTGAGTCACCTCTGAAGACACACGGGGTTAAAAGCAGAGATTTCCCAGAGTTCGCTCTCTTTCGCCCCTGGTAGCCCAGGGAGCGGCACCGTCTCTGCCCCGCCCGGCCACATGGCTGGGTGGGGGAGGAAAAGCCATGGAGGCCCAGGCTGAGGTAGGCCGGAGCCCCGGAGAGAGAGAGAAGGTGGAAGNTAGTTAATTAAATGAGTTCTAGGATTCCTCTGAAACCTTGCATGTAAGCCAGAACAAGCTGAATCTTCAGCAAAGGCATCCTCCAGGACAGAAGGGAGTGGAGTTTGATATTCTCTCATCTCGTAGTATGCATTGCCCGTAATGTCTCATGAAGTCCTCCTAGCAGTGCTCCTACTTAATTCTTCACTCATATGATATCTCTATCAGTTCTTCATTAGGAGATGCAAAGCATAGTCATCTATAATTCACTTATTTCCCTTTTATCACCCACAGTCTCCTCATTTCTCAGGGATTTTGCTACAGTGCCAGAGGCAAATCACTCCAAATCCACTGTAAGTCTTTTTTACTTACACATTTAGGCTTTATCCTGGATGAACGCTAGTAAAAGCAGTAAAACATTTGCAAAAGCAAAACTCATGGTGTTCAAAAGAAAGTTATGATTCAGTCCATTTTTAGTTCTTCAGAAATTACCTGATAGAAGAAATTAAAAGACACACAAATTCAAAAAACAAAGATCAATACAGGACACCTTTCTCTCTCTAAAGCACCATAAGAAAAACTGACAGCTGAAGGGAAATACATTCTTATCAGTGGTCACCAGGGAAATCAAGACAAGGCTTCAGAAAAGGAAACAATAAGTTTTTAGCAACCATAAATAAACTTCCTTAGAAAGAGTTAAAAATAGAGAATCCAAGTCACTTTAAGAGGTATTTTAGTTTGTTTATGGGTAGCAAGGAATGAAATAGAAAATTATGATTACCACATCACTGAAAAAGACAAGTCTGTTGAGACACATACCCTTTTCTGATTTTTAAAGAGTTCTCTGTTAGAATATAGTGCAGTAAAATTTTGGAATTGATAAAATGAGCTGCTTTATCCAAATGACTAATCACTTCACATTTTTTCTTTGTTTTTTAAGATTTTTTCCTTTGCTTTTTAAGATGGATGATCTATCAAAATTTATTGATATATTTATTCTTATTAATGTATATAAATTTAATGTCAAAGACCATGTGAATTGGTTAAGAAGCAGTGCCATTTTCAGTATAGATTTTCTTGGTGTTTAACACTAGCAAATCATGCTGTGCTGGGAATAGAAGATAGGAAGCTTCTGGTGAGCTACAATAAAATGATTGATTGTACTTTTCTGAAGTGAACACAATTTACCTGTCGTGCTAAGATTATTTACTTTGTTATTTACTCAGTATTTTTTGTTGATCAAAACTGCTGGCAGTAGCTGCTGTCAATATACAAATCCATTGCTTCAATCTTGAAACCTAAACACTGTATTTCTGATTACAATTTTATCACCAGTGAGAGTTTTTCTATGCTAAATCTATGCTAGAGATGTAAGTTTATGCTTACATCTCTACATTAATTTCTTTTTTGAAGAATTAAGTTCATTTCTGTGTGAAGAGTTTCAGAGATTCAAAATCAGAAAAGATACTTTCTTAGATTTCTAATTGGAACAATTGAGTAAACAAGTAAGATGAATATTGATTCAGTATTAATCTTCATCTTCTTGATCATATGGTCAAAAAACCCCTATACAGCAACATAGGGCCTAAAGTTTTTATTTTTCTACTTGTGTATGTCAGAATTAATTAATTACACAGCCCTGCAGTGGTTTTTGCATCCTAAGACTATTCAATTATTTAGGAACATGCTAGTGTTGTGTTTTAGAAAGTTATTGAAGTCTTAAAAATAAAAATACATTCATTCAAGATCCACCAGTGAGAAGAGACCATAATCTGAAAAATAAAGATAAAATTCATTATATAGAAAATTTGAATGATCTTCCTTTCTGTATTTTTTATTCCCAAATAGACAATTCTACACACTTTATTTAATAGAATCATGGACTCATTAAGGTTGGAAAAGACCACTAAGATCATGAAGTCCGATCTACACCACCATGCCAAGTATTCCTTTAGATGCAGCTAACCAACAGGGTATTTCATCTTCCACAATATTCCATGTATCATCACAGCAGTACTGTGTAGTGGGCAGCGTCCTGATACTCTGTTTGCAGACAAAGAGATTGTTGTGGTTTTACCCCAGGTGGCAGCTCAGTTCCCCTGATGGAATGGGGAAGAGAATTGGAAGAGCAAAAGTGAGAAAACACATCATTTGTCAAAGAGACAGTTTAACAGAGAAACCCCAAGGTGCACGTGTAAGCAAAGCAAAACAGGGAATTCATTCACCACGTCCAATGGACGAGGAGGTGCTCAGGAAAGCAGGGCTCCAACATTGCTAATGGTGACTTGAAAGAAACACCAGCGCTCCAAAAGCCCCCCTCACTCCTTATCCCCAGTTTTATGTGCTGAGCACAATGCCATACAGTCTGGAATATCTTTTGGGTCACTAGAGACCAGTTATCCTGGCTGTGTCCTCTCCCAGCTTCCTGTGTACCCCCAACACCCTCGCTGGTGGGGTGGCTGAGAAGCAGAAAAGGCCTTAGTTCTATGTAAGCACTGCTCAGCAATAATAAAAAAATCCTTGTGTTATCAACACTGTTTTCAACACAAATCCAAAACACAGCCCCATACCAGGTACTGTGAAGAAAATTAACTCTATCCCAGAAGAGAGATAAAATGATAAATGTTTAATTGCATGTCAGAAATGACAGCTATGGTAATTAAGACTCTGAAATTTGCTATTCCAAATGCTACATTTCTATTAGGTAAGACTTTATAAATTGAAAGCCTAACTTTCATCTGATTGTCTAAAATGAAAGTGTTTTTTCAATTCAGTATTGTTCCAGAAAAAAAAGAAATTATACCAAAGCTTAATTTGCTTATCAACCTATGCATAAAGACTAGCAGCTTAATTTTAAAGGAAGAACTATATCTTCTTTTCATTCTCCTCAATCATCATCATCATCATCAACATCATCATAGTATTTTGTTATGTTACTGATTGTATAGTTTTTTATTGGGTGCTTGAGGAATTCCCCTGTAAATATTCCCCAATATTTAAATCCCCGTGATAAACATAGAAAAACCTGTTCACTCAAAACTGGAAAATTCAACCTGCATTAAGGAAAAAAAGGAAAGAAAACAAATGCTGCTGTATAGAGTAAAGCAAAATGAAGAAAAGATAAACTGTTTAAATTACAAAACACCTATCAAAAAGAAGAAAACACTTCGACAAAAGTAGACGTGAGAATGTAGATGTTGTAAAAGAATTTCATGTGGTGGAATTTTGATATCATGAAAATAAATATAAGATACAAAATGCGTTTTATTTACTTTCCTTTAGCATTGAATCACCATTGAAAAGCAGATTTGAAAATGCAATCTGAAAACCAAGTTATATGCTAAAAATCAAATAACCTTGCCATCATCAAAAACTATAAAATCCCTGCAGATAAAAAGAAAAGAAACATAAAGGTGTCAAGAGATAGGAATGAGAGATAAGACAGCCTGGAGATTTTGATAACAGAATAAACACTGCAGAACACAGAAAGCAGTACACCATTCCAGGATCAAGATTCAAAGAAATAAAGGAGTATTTCCAAAAGGAAAGAGGGAAGGTTTGTATGTTTTACACTACAACATGGATTATAAAATACATCAACAATAGCAGTGGATAGTTGTATCAACAAGACTTAGTCCAGTTCCTTTTTCTCCTTTTTTATTTTCTTGTAAAAATAATAATTATTCAAAAATCCAAGTTTTGAATGCTTGGCTGTTATAGATAAGTCATAGCTAAACTCAGACATGCAGACAGAACACCTTAATCAGCATTCAGACTGTTGTACATTTTGTAACCTCTTTGAAGATAAGCAAACATGGTATTTGAGAGCCGTCTATCTGCAACTCAGCATGAAATCTGCACGGAGAAAAAAATCACTCAAAAAGAACACACAATAAAAGACAAGTCCCCCTTTCCCATGAGCCCCCCCCTAAATAATTTAGATAATAAAATCCTGGGCAGACAAAAAACCATTAATTTATCCTGCTCCTAGTAAAGCTCCCTGATTACATAATTTTTTTATAGCTTTGTCTTAGCATGATCTTGAAATTCTTTTCTGATTTTGGTATGACTGACCTTTTGGAGTCTTCAAAGCTGCCATATTTTAGTCCTACTCCTTACGATTCTCTGATTTTCTTCATGGAGTAATTGCTTCTTTCTTCATCCATAAAGGAAATAGACTCTTGAAAAGCTTGGATTTACCCCCTACTTAAATGCCTAAACTGGACATGTAATTAATTAATTAGTAGTCATTTAAGTTATACTAAATACTGCTCACTGCATTAATCATATTGCTCATAATAATCTTTACAGATGAGACAACAGAACTAGGAGGTATACAAATGTAAGCAGCTTTCAAATCTCTCACTGAGTGAATTCAGATATCAAGGACAGGTTAAGTGAGAGCCCCTAAACACACAGGAAAAAAAAAAGGCATTAAACGAGTCCAGATTTTGACTTTTGTGCCACTATAAAAATTTTTCTGGGTTCTTTGTTTTCTCCATATTTTTCATTCACCAGGTCTCAGCTGAGGAGCTAAGTCAACTTTTGGAAGGATACTTTTAGGAATTTTGTAGTATCAGTTGAGACTTTTCCCAACTAATTTTCTGATTATGTTCCTGCTTACAAAGGCAGACATGACAAAGTCACCTGATAAGAATGCTTTAAAAAGGTGACATGTATGACTTTCACAACGTCCACAACAATGCAACAACAGTCCAGCTTTAGAATAAGGCAGAGCAAAAGCATAAAGTGGAATGTGGAGATTAGTTCCATTCTCTAGATGTTTGAATTCAAAGTATATAAAACTAGATCCCAAAAGCTAATGAATCCTAATTTCTTTATTGGAAAGTAGTAAATTAGGACTAAATCTTTCTCATTTTTGCAGATTTTAGAAAGACACTGATAAATCTTGAGATATTATTGAGATATTAAGCACTGATAAAACCCAGAATAATCACTTAAAAGTTCTAGTCTAATAATTGATCAATGTTTTCTTTTCTTTGTTTGAAAAAAATGAGTGTTGCATTAAAAATCTTGTCGTAGGCCTGAAAAGTACACATTTTATTTGAGAATCCAAGAACTTAGTCAATTAAAATAATTTTAACAGTCTAGTCAAAATATGGCAGATATAAAAATAAAATGGAGCATCATAGCAAGCCTTCAAAGTGCAAAGGTGTCTTCCAGCAGCTTGGCTCTGTCAGCTGGGGTACTCCTGGTTGTCTATGTGTCCTTTTGTTCAGTGATTCCTGATTATTCAGGCTTTCTCTGCCCCTTGTTAACTTTAAAACAGATTTTATCTTGAACAATACCTGGTGTGATTTGTGATTTCTGTTTGTGAACTAAGACTTTTTAGCTCTGTAGCTCAGTGAATATATGGTTTACATTGTTAGTAACAGGCTGTGTAATGACTTAGTTGGGACCTCCAGACTGATGCTTACAAAGTTTACTTTGTCTGAATTTGCTTCATCCTACCTGGAAATTTGTTTTTATTTGAATTGTCTGTTACAGCAACTCTTCCAACGACTGGGGCTATACCCAATTTGGTTTATTTTCACTTCTATTTGTATAGTATAGCTGCAGTTTTTATATAGGTAGAAGTACAAGCATGGGGGTGGCTCCAGACCTCAGGGCTATAAACAACTCAAATAAATGCAGACATGAGAGTTGGTTTTGGGGTTTGTTCATAAAGAGAACAAAAGAAAACTAAACTATATATATATAATGCACCATATGTATGAAATAGTTACAGACCACAGGAGAGAGATCAAACTGCAAAGTGGGTTTAACAAAGGCATAAAAATAGCCCTAAGTAAATTCAGGAGAGAGGAGGAAGAAACCATCATGATTAACACCATACTCCTCCATATGAAAGGACTTAGGATGCTGATGATTTGCAATACCCCAATTAGATTGGAGCTGTTTACCTCAGGGTACAGAGAAACAGTGANAAATATAATATAATATAAAAATCTTTGAATAGACTGTTAAGATTTCAACTGTATGAGCAGTAAATTTTTGGCTACATATATTAAGTGTTTACCTATAATAAGATTTCAGTACTAGGAAGTAGCCTCTGGTATCATTCTGTGTCCACTCATCTATATTATGTTTTATTCAGAGACAATTTAATCTGCACAGAATAACTACTTCTTCTCACTATAGGCTAAAGTAAAATTTTTAAGTTACCTGATAATTAAACAACTGCTAGTATATCTAAAAGAAGACAAGTACAAACGCATCCTAAGTCCCCAAAACCTGTGGCCCCTCTACCTGTAATGAAATAACCTTATTTACAGAAGATGATTGGATAAAGTGAAAAAAAAAAAACACAGGAGAGATGGATTAGAAAAGTAATTGATAAGGAGAAATAGGAGAAAAGGAGTAAAAGGTGTGAGGGATAGGTGTACAATGGGGGTGAGGTGAAGGAGAAGTGAAGAGTCTTGTCAGTGGCTCTGATACCAAAAGAGACTGGTATTAGTGCACTACACCCCAGCACCATGTCAAACACTACTGCAAAGGCCAGGGAAGAAGAGGGCATCATTCTTCATTCTGAATTTGCTATCATCACATGGGGTGTCACCAAGTGCTATATTCATAATTGTCACCTTC
>VZSE01014922.1:1463398-1490260 GCA_013398275.1 Promerops cafer | reverse complement strand
AAATATAATATAATATAAAAATCTTTGAATAGACTGTTAAGATTTCAACTGTATGAGCAGTAAATTTTTGGCTACATATATTAAGTGTTTACCTATAATAAGATTTCAGTACTAGGAAGTAGCCTCTGGTATCATTCTGTGTCCACTCATCTATATTATGTTTTATTCAGAGACAATTTAATCTGCACAGAATAACTACTTCTTCTCACTATAGGCTAAAGTAAAATTTTTAAGTTACCTGATAATTAAACAACTGCTAGTATATCTAAAAGAAGACAAGTACAAACACATCCTAAGTCCCCAAAACCTGTGGCCCCTCTACCTGTAATGAAATAACCTTATTTACAGAAGATGATTGGATAAAGTGAAAAAAAAAAAACACAGGAGAGATGGATTAGAAAAGTAATTGATAAGGAGAAATAGGAGAAAAGGAGTAAAAGGTGTGAGGGATGGGTGTACATTGAGGGTGAGGTGAAGAAGAAGTGAAGAGTCTTGTCAGTGGCTCTGATACCAAAAGAGACTGGTATTAGTGCACTACACCCCAGCACCATGTCAAACACTACTGCAAAGGCCAGGGAAGAAGAGGGCATCATTCTTCATTCTGAATTTGCTATCATCACATGGGGTGTCACCAAGTGCTATATTCATAATTGTCACCTTCGCCACTTTAGGAGCACTTGCCATTAATTTGCCTATTTATCATTGTTTTAGATAAAAGATCTACTTCTCAAAATAAGAGCTAGGCACAACTAAAATTAGATTGGGCGTTTAATTCTTTTGTCCCCAAGTGTGCAAGGTTTCTTAGACCAATGTTTGGGTTAAAGTGTATTCCTTGCCTCTCTCCAGAAGAATTGGAATCAAGATAAGTGAACTGGAATAACTAAATGTCAAGGTGACCAGTTATTCCTTAGTTATATGGAGCACTCTGATTCTCCAAAGGCTACAGAAAATGTATGGATTTATTCTAATATATATATTTAAAGGATAAAATAATATCGAAATAAAATCTAGTAATTCTTGCTCTTTTTAAGAGTAGCTCAATATACAGAAGAGCTCTTAGTTAACAGTGGGAGCTGAGCCCCACTGGAATTCTTTTCAATTCCACTGAAGAGACATATAGTTCTTGGTAGTGATAAATAATTTCATATCTACTCGGAAGAACTTCACAACCTTTTCTAAATTAATTTTAAAAATCAATATAAAAAGCCATCTGTAGGTTCAAATACTGGAATTGATGTGTCACCAGAAAAGAAAGTTAATGAAGACAAGATACCACTAAAAGGATTCAAGGTGTTACCAATGAATATTAAAGGCTCAGGCCTGACATCATCCAGACTTACATCAGCTTTTATCAGCTGAGGTTCTGACCATGAACTTAAAAGCAGCCTAGGGCCAGATGCAGCCTACCTACCACGTAAGAGTGGTTTCCTGGCTCCAGCAGGACCTCCTAATGAGGCAGCCAGACTCCTTCCACAGCTTCCCCAAAAAGATCTTCTGGAGAAGTTAATTTTCTCCACCAACATATTTCTCCACCTGCATTTCCAAAGGCTCTATCAACTAACAGAACCAAGCAATAGAAAACATGAGTCACATCAAAATACTCTTTTAGGAATATTTTGTCAAGTACTATTTTGATCAAACAGGACCAGTGGAACAAACATAACAATTCTTTCACAGAGCAGTCCTGTAGTAACAGCACCTTAAGTACTGGAAGTAACAGAATTGAGATATTAAGCCTTTCCTGCCCTGAGAAGCCTTAAAGCCATAGCTCTGCTTTCTGAGAAAGTGTCTGAATTTACACACTGCAGAGCCTGGGGCTGAGCAGTTAGCCTTCCTGATAAAAAGGGAATACTTTTAGTTGCCAGAAAAGTCATACAGAGAATAAGCAAAAAGAAGCCTGATGGCTTCCATATGATAAGGCTACCTCTGAGATTTAAGATTTTTCTTTTTTTCTGACCAACGTTCCCAAGGGTAATGCATTTTATCCAATTGACTTTAAACGTGAAGTTCACAAACAATCTTTGATGTAGAATACAGACTCTCATTCCTTCCCACCTCCACATCCACCTTCCTGAGTGACACAGTAAGAAATCTATGTTGGTAAGTATAAAACCAGATAGAATAGCATGATCAAGGGCAAATTAAGAGTTTCCCATAACAGGATTTTCTCCCAGGTGACACTGTTCATTGGATTTGTCCCAAATTCACAAATATCACTGCTTAGCACATCTTTTAAAATATTGATCATATTGGTTAAGCCCTTTTTATTTTTCTTGACTGTAATAATAATATATCTAATTACAAATAAAAATTTTATAGATATTTGTCTATATAACATTATATAGACATTGTATATATAACATTATATATACAATTATGTCTTTAATTTGGATTTTAGCTTTTGTGGGGTTTAGGGTTTTTTGGTGGTTTTGGTTGTTTATTTGGAGGGTTTTTNGAGTAAATTTATAAAATGTATATTTTGTATAGAGAAACATTATATTAAAGGTTAGATAACATTTCTTCATTATAATTATTAGTTAAAGGAGCTGTAGTATGCAGGTGTGTTTCAATGAGTAATATGCTTAGATTCCAATAGTCTTCTCACAATATAAGATTTTAAACAAACTTTTCCATACTATACCATGCACTCCATAAATTATATATAATATATATTCATATATCTGTTTTTTCACATAACTGAAATATGAAAAATGCATTATATTATTTTTTTTTATTCTTTGAACTTCTTTTGTGCTTATAGCCATTAATTTAATCTTCTTCTATCCCAGATATGAAAATTTATTGAACATCTCAAACTTACAGTACAGTTTTGTTGGAGGCTTTTGAGTCTGCTTTTGCATTTTTGAGGTGGTTTCTTGGTTACATCAAGGTCATTTAGTTCTGTTCCTATTAGAACTAAAGATTCAAAAGTATACTTTTGAATAGTATAGTATACTTTTGAAAAGTATAGGATAGTGCAGATTCAAAAGTATACTTTTGAATCTGCACTATCCTATAAAGCTGCAAGCAGTTTGTAACTATGACTTCATTCACAACCCTGGTTTGCATGGTTTGAATAAGCAAACTCTCAAACCAATGTAGGAAACAGCTGCCATAATTTCAAATACTTGCTTTGCCCATGCAGTTGAACAGGATATACCTAAACTCCATAACCCAGCCACGTGTCATACCCTGTGAGCTATGGGTTTCTCTCCTTCATCTAGTGATCATATTCTGTTGATCAGGAAAACAGACTGAGAAAAGCAAGACAAACCAGGATCCAAAGGGTCAAAGCAAACAAAAGGTATTTCATGAATAAGATTCCTTTAATGGGAGAAAACAAAATAATGGGAAAACTTCATCTGAATGTTTTCAGTTATGAAAACATACAAAGTTATTCCAAGGTTTTCTTCAGCTTCACTGTTTCATGATCTTGAATTCTTTTGTTCTGAAATTAAATATTTGTCTTGGTTACATCTTACATAAAATCAGTCTGCTTCTCTGTAGATCTCTTGTCTTGACAAACTTGTATTGTCTAATAGAGTACATTTTGTTATTATATTGTATAGTGTCTGCTCATAATACTTGTGTCTACCAACTCTAATGATAAATGCATGCCTGCAAGCTGCTCAGAATGATGGGTTTAAAGGGTCCTGAAGGAACAGAGCTGAAAAACTCCCCATCTTTACAGTTGGAAATATAAACAAAGAATCCCTACTGCAATATATTAATTTTTCAGACAACAGAAGAGACTTTAAAAGGAAAATAAAAAATATGCAAACTAATAGTTAATCGAAATTATTTTTTTACATGCAGTGTGACAATTACTCTTGAAACCCTGGTGTAATAGTCTTCAGCATTTCAAGACAATCTTATTAGACTGTATGATAGAATTCTGTGTGCAAATAGACAAAACTCTGATAATCTAACATGAATTCCCCATTTCAATGAAGCAGCTTTCAACACATTTAAGAAAATGAAAGGTTTATTTTTGTAAAGGCCCTAACAGCAAAAATTATACTGATTCCAGCTATATTCAACCCTAAATCTAATTCTTAAATTCAGTCCATGGATTGAATATTCTAGGATTATATCCTAAAAGCCAGATTAAATACTCAATTACTTTTACTTGCTCCAGTATTTTTTTGCAAGCTAATGTCTTTATCAAACTATATTTAATGCTGAGCAGCACTTCTCATGGTGGTCTGCTAAAACAGATTGCTTCCTCTTCTAATTAGAGTTTCATTTGCATGAAGAGTATCTTTGATTAGAAGCATTTACGTCTTATTTTTTACCACGTCCTTCTGTAAAATTATAATAATTTTCATAGCTGCAATTTGAGATATCACAAACAAAAGATTATTAATTCAAGTAGAGACAATAAGCAGATAAGATACTGTTTTCATTCAAGGTTGTTTGCCATATGGAAAATAAGAAAATGGGTTACATAAAACTGCACAGCATCAGCAGATACTGCACTGAGAGCTCTGAAGGCTGATATTTATCTGCAGAGCAGGTGTCACTACTTTTAGCCTCTCACACAGACGTACTGGAAGGTGTTTCAACCTTGTTTTGGAAGAAGCACATCTAAGAGAGGGTACGAAGGCTGTTGACTTACTTCCTTCCACAAGAAAGGGTTACACAGGAGCCAGTTGTGTGAGAATAACAGCTTCTTCTGAAAAACATTTGATGAATCACTGTATAGCTTGAGAAGAGATAATATAATTTATTTTTTATTTTCAAATTCTAATTTGCAGGAACAAATGTACAGACACACTCTGTAGCACTCTTTAGACAATGCTTTGTTTATGAACAGTGTAAACATTCTTTAATTTCTTTTTTAAAAAACTTGTTACTTCATGCAGTGTTATCAACCAGTGCAAATGTAAATAGGATCTTTGTTTTCTAACAGGTCATGTGTTCAGTCTGAATTTGTAATCATCTGTCTGTGGTAATACAAATTGTTGGTTTGGCTTATAGTTTTGAAGTCTTAAATATTTTGCACTGTTGGAAAATATTTTCATTGTAGTGTCTTGTAGTATTCTTGAATTTTAAAGCCTTTCTAATCAAACCTTTTCATTAATTTTGTTTACCTTTGAGGTCATCTTGTAAGAGAAAGACTGTGTTCTAGAAATTCACAGAGAGTAGACAGTGGATTTAAAAAATAAATTATTTTATCAAAGGTCCTAAAGTATCAAATTGTATCAAATGCATAGCATTATTACCATCTATGAATCATATGATTTTCACAAAAACTGATCCTGTAATTAATTTAATATGGACCTACATTCATTTGCACTTAGAATTATAAAATCATGGAATTGCTTAGGTTGGAAAAGACTTCTAAGATCATTGAGTCCAACCATTTAGATAGACAAGTACTCCAAGTCCACCTCTAAACCATGTCCTTAAACACCACATCTACACATCTTCAAATACCTCCAGGGCTGCTGGCTCAATCACTTCTCTGGGCTGCCTCTTCCAATGTTTGTTAATCCTTTCAGTTGAGAAATTTTTCCTAATATCCAAATTAAACCTCCCCTGGTGCAATTTGAGGCCATTTCTTCTTGCTTTATTGCTCATTATTTTGGAGAAGAGACTGATCCCCACCTGGCTACAACCTTCTTTCATGGAGGTGTAGAAAAGATCTCCCCTGTGTCTTCTTTTCTCCAGACTAAACAATCCCAGCTCCATCAGACTGCTCCAGACCCTTCACCAGCTTTGTTGCCTTTCTTTGGAGACACTTCAGCCCCTCAATGTCTTTCTTGTAGTAAGGGGCTCAAAATTGATTTGAGCTCCTATTTTAAAAAGTACTTATTCCCATCTGAATTACAGATCCATCATATCTCATAAAAATGCTACTACCCATGGAGGGCCAATCTGTAAAAGCTTTTAAGTATGGAGTATTTCCTGTTCATGGAAGCATAGGGGCACAGAATCAAAAGCTAACGATTTACAGCAGCTTTGCAAGTCAGTGTTCATGAGGTGAGTTACAATAGCCCATATGTGCACACTTAGATCACCCTATCTTCTGAGGTAAAATGCATTAGTTTAAAGTAATTTCATGGGGGTATAAATTTTACCTTATCTTTTGGCAAGGTTAAGATGACACGTAGCACATTGCAGTGATATAGCATCTGTCTGGTGACTTGTTGGAAGGCTGTAACTCAGTCTGGATTGATCCACACAAAGCTCTTAGACTATCAGCTTGACTTCTGTAAAAGGTAATTTTTATTGATCTCAGTGATTGCGTAACGATAAATCATCTCTTTAAAAAGAAATCCAGTCTTTATTCAAAGAGTCGGAAAGAGGAAGCTTTAACATTTGTGAGAGACTGGAGAAAATTATTACTGGCCCTAAATAACTGAAATGGAGGGGAGGGAAAGCAGTGCAAGTTCTGCAGAAGTAGGACATGCACTGCTCCACACCCCACCCCTCTGGAGCCTCTAGTCCAGCCCAGAACAGTTGTCAGTCGCTGGCACACCTGGCACACGGGAAGCAATGCCCCAACCCATCCCTGCAGCCCCAGCTGAGCCCCAAAGTGGCCACATGACTGGAAGCCCCACCTGGGTGAGGGTGGCCAAATAGAGTCCTCCACACCCACCTACATTACCTTAATGGATGGTCTCTTTGGGGCAGCAGGCAGAAGCAGAAGGGCGGTCACTCTTTCTCTTAAAATAATAAAATTTTCTAGTCTTCTTTTATTTTTAGTCCAAGATCTTACAATCATCAGAATAATTAGATTTTTATTCCTAAATTCCCTATACAAACAAAGGAGTCAAAATATGGACTTGTAAGCAATATTATATTGCTCCTGAATGAAGTACCATGAAATTCCTTCAGCTTGAATAAGAATATCTTCATTTCTTTGTGAGATTTGATAGACTAAAATAGGAGTTTCTACAGTAAATTGAAGATGGTAAGAATGCACATAGCACATACAAATATGGTTCTAATGATAATCAAGCCATGTATGAGTTCAGAGAACTGCTTGTCTGAAGACTGTTATCAAAGAACAACTGTTGTTCTCTCCTACAGCCAGCTTTTCCAGGCAGTTAAAGGTCTTGTTAATCCTCACTTAATATCCTGTGTTTATTATGACTGTGTCTCCTCTCAGGATGATAGCAATGGACTGAGAATGCACTAATGCCATGTTACTTTTTTTTCCATTGTACAATGAATAATTACATAGAGCTCAGTAAATGTTCATCTACTTAATTAAAGTGTACTCTGTCACATATTGAGGAAAGCATGATGTGAGACATGAAACCTATGTTACCAGAGAAAAAAAACAAGTGTACAACATGTAGATAACAAGTTTTACTTGCTGTGCTAAGATGCAATGAAATCTAACATCAATGTCTTCAAGATAGAGTTAACTAAATATAACTTAGGTTTTTCCATTGCTCTGGACATTGACCAATAAAAAATCTGTAGCATCAGAGTGCCACTTTATCAACTTGAGAGTTTTCAGAGTTCTATTGAATATTTAAAATTTAAATTATTTTATATTTTAGATACTGGATGTAGCCATGATTTGTTTTATAATAAAATAAATTATTTAAAAGAAAGTCTAGAGTTTTGAAAACAAGTTGATGCTTTGGAAAACTGCCTTGCCTTCCAGTGTCAAGAGACTTATGTAAAGACAAGTGTCACTAGAGAAAGAATCTTGTAAACCACTGGGGTTTTAAAAATTTTAAGTTTTTCAGGCATCACACTGAATAAAGCAACCAAAAAATGTTAGCTCTGCCCCTTATAAAATCCTGTAATATTTTCAAGAACTGTGACAAAATACATAACTGTGTGATTACATAAAACACCTGCACACCTAAATATTGTCATCACATATCTTTGCATTAAATACTAAGCTAACAGACCTCTAAAGATTCTACAGAGAGACTGATGACCTACAAATAAGACACAAACTATGTATTTTTTGTATTTTTTCAGAAATTGGGAACTGTGGGTTGCAATTATTTCAGAATAATTGGAAAGTAGTGAATTGTCTATCCCTAATGCCATTCAAATAAATTGATTTCATTTACATTCACGATATAAACTAGTTTCAGCAGAAAGCTGAGGACATACTTATGTGTCCTCTTGAGTTGAACAAGATTACTCAGTACAGCACAACTGCTACTTAGCAGACGACAGAATTCATCATTTTGTAAAACAGAGAACAATTATAATATTGGAGCATTAGTAGTCCTGTTAAATGAAAACAATTTACAGGTACTCTGAAGAACAAGTTATGAAAATTGTGTAAGAGACTTTACTTTGAATTTCTCCAAAACAGATGCCTCAGGAAAAAAAAGCATCATTAGGTGTAAATAGAATCTTTAGTACAAAATATCTTGCACAAATATCAAGTTTTATGCTTGGAAGAAATAATTCAGTAACAAATTAAAATTAAACATAAAAGATAGTGTTTTCTAAACAATAAAAAAAGCCATCTCAAATATTTTATAGTTTTCTGTGTATTTAGAGGTCCTGTAATTTTGTAGTATTTAAAAAATTTATCGCTTGAGAGGTTGTAGTAAAGAAAAAAAATCCTAACATTAATGTCCATAGGAATATGGTATTTAGTTCTTTTGCATTTTTATATGTTATAGTATTTCCATAAATTAATAACCTTTCTTAAAAGTTTCAGTTATTCACATAGTCCTTATACACATATCAAATTTGTTAGCCAAACTACCCAAAGATGAAGCAATAATGATGAATAGGGAATAATTAATCAATACCACGTGGAGTATGAATTTGCTTATCTGAACTCTTCAGCAGAAAGAGGAAAGAAAAGACATGCAGTGAAATGAGACTATTTAAGCAAATAATCCTCAAACACAGATTACAGGAGTGGGGTTTTTTTCTCTGCACATAAAAATTTATTCTCTTTTACTTATCAAACTTTTAAAAAATAGATCTATTAACCTTGATAAAAATAAAATTACAGGCGTACTTAAAAGTCTTTACACAGAGACTGTATATTGATTCAATTCACAGAACAGCCTGCTAGCAACAGACACTGGAAAGGTAGCTGATTCCATGCTTAAATTTTTAACATCCTTACAGCTTCTGGACCTCTAATTACAGTTCTCATTCCTTGATTTCTGAAAAATAAGTTATTTATTTAAAGGTTGTCCCCACAATTATACTGTGTTGCATCAGACTTATTAGCTGTATGGATGATATCCTCATGGACTAGAAGATCTTTTAATTTAAAAGACTGGCTAGTTTTAAAGTCCTTTAAAAAAATAATAATTTATGATACTCTTTTTCATGCAGGTTGGTCTACTGATTTCATAAACAACTTGCTAAGATCTGGGTAAGCAAAGCTTCAAGAAAAGAGAAAGGAGTTATATTTCCACAGAGTCTTTAAGAGTGCTGTTGAATTAAACATGTTTCAGCAGAAAATAAATAGGTAATATAATGGTTGAAGAGATCCCTATTCAGGGGGTTTCATGGTTCTCTGTGGGGACGCGTCAGTCCCCCAAGATTCCGCGGCCATGGACCCGATGTCAAGTTTAAGTTATATAGGTTATGAATATGTTAATATATGTATTTCTATTGGCCCCGTTGGCCTGTCTATCAAAGTTCCTTTATAATATTTCCAGAAGTTTCTCCCAGTTCTGTACCCTCCTTGGTTTATTTTTGCCGCAGTTTACACCCCTCTTCCCTTATTGGCCCTTCTTTGTGTAACCCTCATATTCATTGGACCCTGACCCTCAGATCCGCCCTGGACCCTCACCTTAAAACCCTGTGCACCCTCAGACTCTTGCCTTTGTTGCGGCATTCCTTGGCTCCCTAACACCTCCCCGGACCCTCTCCTCAATAAACCCTGTTCAGCCAAAGGGCCGTGCAGAGGTCCATCTCTCTTCGCCACCCGCGCCGTCGATACTGCTCCGCTGCGCCTCAGGGAGCTCGCTCTCCCACCGGGATCTATCGCGCGCCTGCCCTTCCGGGCTACTCAGGCAAGCCGACGCGACAGTTCTCCAGAAAGAAAAGTTGATGTTCCTCTTCATTTTTTATGGAGTAGATGTCTTTTACTAGAATACATGCATGCATATACTTGTGTACAATTTAGTCTATCTGATATCAAACAAAACTTGACCTACATAAATTACAAGAAGCAAGCAATCAGTTGATTAGTTTCACATGTTGAATGTGTGCAAGAAAATCACATATATCTCAGTTTCATCTAAAGACTCAAAATATTTCAGTGACATTTGTATCATATTCAGTAACTTTTGAAAAAATGCAAGGTATTATGAGGTAAACTTTGTTAGTTAAACAAACCTTAATAAAAAGAAACAACCATCTGATAAAAAGTCATATTAGTGGCTCTATGATTTATGTCTGATAACATTTAAGAATGTAATCTATACACTCCTTACAAACATTGTCATGCTTCAGCTAACAGTACTATGAGCCCAGAGGATAACTTCATTAGGTATCCATCTAGAATTATTTCCAGATAAAACATATTGATCCATCGAAGATGTACTCCTAGAAAATACACATTTGGCTGGGCTGCCCAGTGTACAGTATGATAATTAATATTTTCTTTCCTCTAACTTTGTCAATCTCTGTGCTTGTACTCTCCAGAGAAAGAAGTCAGTTGGCAGTTTATCTGAGTCAAAAATATAAATCAAGTGGATGCCAAAAAAATTCAAAAATCATCTTCAAACTATTTTAAAGGATCACTTTATATTCCAGATTTTTTGATGAGTGATTCATATTTTTAAGTTGAGCAAAAAAATCCATCATCTTTGCAACAGGAAGTCTTTGAGCTCCTAGATGAAATTTCTCATTGAAGAAATACTTTGCATTTAAAGGCTTTGGGAACTTAGATGTTACTTCTTAAAAACTTTCCAAAGATGAAAGCATAGGCTTTGTATCATCTAGTAATGTAAAAAAAAAAAAAAAAAAAAAAAAAAAAAAAAAAAAAAAAAAAAAAAAATAAAAAAAAAAAAGAGAGAAATTTATCAAATCAAAGCAAGTATGCTGTCTGCTCAACAAAAATATTCTACATCTCCTGCATTTATAAAGTCACAGGGTGTCACTGAAAATACAGACGTTTTACAAGAGAAATACAATATATTAGTGTTTAAATAAAATCCTAAAAACTTTACGGATAATTGTACATAATGATGTTCTTATTAGCTCAGAACTGGCAATTTACTTACCAGATTTGGACCTGAAATTAATTCATTTCATGGGAAAATCCATTCTAAAAAGGAAAGGGAATGTCAAGATTGTTCTGTACTATGCAATGGTTTTATGTTTCCGTTTTCTGCTTCTTTTGTGGTATTTTCTGTTTTCATTCTCCAATACCATTTTCCTTTGGCTTTTCTTTTGATTCTCTTAGCTAACCCTGAACAGCTCTATGACATCCTTACCTCTTTATTGAACTCTAAAAAGTTAAAGTCTTTATCGGCCTACAAATTGATTAAGTTTTTAGTTTCCTAAAGTTTAGCAAGCATTTCTTTGATTTATCTTCTCAAATTGCTGTCAGTTAAAAAAACCCCAAAAAACAGAAAACAAACAAACAAAAAAAAAACCAAACAAAAAAAAAAAAAAAAAAANAAAAAAAAAAAAAAAAAAAAAACCAAAAAAACCAACCAACCAACCAAACAAAACCCAGGGAGTTTTCCCGTTCCGTTTTAAGACAAAGAACATTTGTATGATTACTATAAGGCCTTTAGGTAAAATCATAAGATGAACATCATAACTCACAATAACAGAAAGATATTAAGAATATGACTTTAAATAATATTTGTGTATTTTTCTCTGCTTTCAGTTTATGAACTTCATATACTGTGTCAAGCAAAATTCACTCTGTATTCTGCAAGACAAAGATAATTTATTTACTAGACTGAGAAAGATGATGATAAAGTAAGTTACTCAAGTCATAAGAATAGGTGATGAGAAAGGAGCTATTGCTCTTCATTTTAGATGGCACGCTGTGGTGTGGGGTATTGTGCATTTTTTTTTTAAATGGGTATGTCTTGCACTCTTGTTGCAGTGTGCTAAAATGAAGCTGGTACAAATAAATAAAATAAATAAAATCCTTGGACCTGAGTAGTAACTTGTGATGAATGATGAAATGGGTCTTGCATAAATGTCTTCTCTCAAGGATATATATACCTACAGCTATGTACTTATGTATGTATTCAGAGAAACCTTAATGGGTTGACCTACACACCTGCTTGTGGAAGCAGCCCTTTTGTCATTACAGACCATAAAGTTTTGTAGGCATATTTCAGTGAATTTGTGTAATTAGCTGTTAAATCTCATTAAAAAGCCCACATTGTTATTCTGAAGGCTTCAGAATGGAATTCTGGTTCCATTCTAGCAATAACACTGGTCTGTTTAGTAAGTGATATTTTTAGGAAAGGAACGAGGATGATTCTTCCCTCAGGGTATTAATGATGAAAGAGCTCTAAAATGCCTAGTTATTATAATCACTTTAGCATCAGCAGGTAGAATCAATCCCACATAGGAAAAAAAAAAAAGTATTAATTTGATTTTGTGGCTCTCTAAGATTCTCTGGGAGAGTTTTTCAACATTGTTTCATCTCCTTAAAGAAATAAACACATTTCATTAGATTATTGCTGTGACTGCAACCTGTTTAAAAACCTCACCTATTGCAAAGAACAGACATTTTTCCTTTAGCTCAGTAATATTTTACCTTTAACTCCTGTAATATTTCTTTATTTTGCAACACCTAGGTCTCAGAACAAATATGTCTATATTCTATTACATCATTCCTTAGTTTAACCTTATAAAGACAATTGTACATTTCCAATGACTAGTAAATTGGAGCCTCTTTAGTATTTTAGCTGTTGTTCCTTAAACTCTGCAAAAGCTCACACTCTGCTGGCATTCATTACCTGATATAATATTATGTTTATTTTTAATTAAAATTCAATGGAACCACAAACTACTCTGCCTTCTGAAAACTAGTAGATTTCTCTGAATTCTCAGTCATTACTTCTGCTTTCTACCACAAAATTATGCTCTTCTGAAACACATTTGTTTGTGCTCATTTAGCAACGTTACCCACAGCCACTATTCTTACGTAAGATATCATTTGAATCCTAAACTTTGAACTTAGCCTATTGAGTAAGCTCAATCAGGTTGTGTTACAGCAGATAAATTGTTCCAAAAAACATTGATTGTAGTAAAACTCCAATATTTTTAGGCACACGCTGAAACATAAAAATCTCTCTAGCTAACACTGTTATGTGAAAATTTACGAGCAATTTAAGAATTTAAAATATGCCTTACTGAAAACTTTGATAGGTGTTGTGGTTTAACCACGAATGGCAATTTAGCCCCACACAGCTGTTCCCTCCACGATGGGGTGGGGGAGATAATTGGTAGGGTAAAAATGAGAAAGCTCATTTTTAAACTTTTAACTTAGATAAAGACAGTTTAAGAGGTAAAGCAAAAGCCATACACGAAAGCCAAGGAAAGCAAAGAATTAATTCACCACTTCCCATGTGTGGGCAGGTGTTCAGCCAGAGCGCCATCATGAGTAACAGTGACTTGGTCAGACAAATGCCATCACTCTGAATGCCCCACCCCTCCTTCTTCTTTCTGCAGCTTTATATGCTGAGCGTGATGCCATAAGTTATGGAATACCCTTTTGGTCATTTCGGGTCACTTGTCCTGGCTGTATCTCCTCCCATCTTCTTGTGCACCTCCAGCCTCCTCGCTGGTGGGATGGGGTGAGAAGCAGAAAAGGCTTTGGTGCTGTGTAAGCACTGCTCAGCGATAATGAAGACACTCCTGAATTATCAACACTGTTTCATTTGAACCTGCCCTGGAGCTCCTTTGAAACATTCCCAAGTGTCCTGTCACTGGGTACCAAAGGGAAGAGCTCAACATCTCCCTCTCCACTTCTAAGGAAGCTGTAGAGAGCAAGAAGGTCACCTTTTAGCCTTGTTCTCTACATGCTGGGCAAACCCAGTGTCCTCAGTCACTTCCCAGAAGACATGCTTTCCAGCCCCTCCACAAGCTTAGTAACCCTCGTTTGGATATGGTCAAAAACCTTAACATCCTTTTTTATTGTGGGGTGCAATGTATGGGATTGCACTCCCTATCAGTACAGCTACACCCGTTTCAGGATGCACTATGTCAGAATTCATTTGCCTTGTGTGGCCCTCTGCAGAGAGCAAAGCACGGTCTTAAAATACACTGGCTAGGACTTCATTTTCAAAGCAAATGTTTTAGCTCATATATTCCAAGTTGTTTGAAATCCTTGCTGCTTAAAGACGGTCTTTTTTCTCAAAGCCCTCTGGATAGTGGCCACTCATGGCAAGAGAATTGATCTCTAGCTTCACTGTACCTGCTGAAGTATCAGATCTGTGTTTAGACACATGCAAGGGTGTGTCTCATCCACTCAGCTTGCATCAAAATGTTGAGATTCTTTAACTGAATAGACATGGTTTGATTGCTTTCTCCACTTATTCAACCTGTTTTGAAAACGTTATTACCATGTATATGCTAGAAGATTGTTTTATTTACTTTTATTAAATGAAAGAAAAAGAAACAAAAAAAAATCCTTTGTATTTGAAAAACATCATCAGTTAATTTCATCACATCAAGATTCTCAAGTGGTTCCAGGTGGGTGTATAAAAAACAAATTCTTCTGTCCATTTTTGAAGATATCTTAAAGGTGCAGAGGGACTCTTACAGAGAAGCAGATGCCTTTCAGTGTCAGGTGACCACCTTGCCAGCCACCTCCTCACCCACATCAGTATTATCAATGAGAACCTTACTCTTCACTAAATGCCTTCAGAATTTCTTTAAAAGTTAGCAACCTTTATGCACACTTCTGGAGAATAAAGAATACTCTCACTAACTGCATCACACTGACCACCACTGTTTCATCTGCTGTAGATTTTTCAGTGTTTGGGCTGATTTGGCACTTTTTCCAATTAAACTTCCAAATGGAAGCTCACTAATGTCAGCTATGGTTATTTTCTTTCCTGGGGGGAAACACTCATTTTTAAAGTGGCTAGACTGACATTAGCAGTGGCATGTTCAGAGTCCACCCACGCAGTGGGTGCTCACCCAGCCAGTGGAGGGCTGGATCTGCAGGTTATGGCCACGTGGAACTGGATTCGAGCAGGCTACTGATGGGGGATGGTATCCTTAACACATCCCAAGCTCCACCCTCCATGATGTGATGTTATCAAATGTATCTAACAGTGAAGTTCTTGCTCAGGTCTTCTGAATTTAGATTGCAGAAAACTATAGTTCAAGAAATATGTTTCCTTGTCTACTTCATAACCTGGATTTCATGGCATCCATGAGACAAAAAGAAAGCTGTATCTCTGACTTTTGTCATGGGAGCAAGTTCTACACTTCCTTTGGCTCCATTTGCCAGGTGTTCTTACTCAAGCAAAAGAGCCTGTGCTTCGATGGGCTCCAGGCTTGCTGCACCCTCAGGAGCTGCCACTTTTCAGCTCTCTTTGCATGCAGTACAAGCATGGGGCAGGCATGACAGCCTTCTCCTGCATCACTGGCTGAGACGCACTGCGGAGCAAGTATCTGAAGGCAAAAAGTAGGCTTGTCACCAGTATGTGTCATACTTTCACAAACACCCCAGAGAACCACACATCTCCTCAGTCTCACTGTGGTCAGTCCTGGTCATCATTCTTCACCTTTCCACTTTTTGGGAAACAGGACCGATTGGTCTTGTCTTGCTGCTGCTGCTGCATTTTGTTGCTCTGTGACTTGCCTTTGTCACACTGCAAGAGATATTTTTTCCAAGTTGAAACAGAAGAATTAATCAGCCTGCTCTTGGCTACATCACCTTGTGTTGATGCTAATGACCATCGGCCATGAAACAGATTCAGAAAAATAAGATAAAATAAAATAAAGTTTCCACTTGGACTCTTTGTGATATGTGTCCTTTTGGAGCTGAAAAAGCCCTGGCATTTCAGACAATTCATAGTCTCTTCATCATTTGACTCATGGTGAGCTCAGGAAATAGGATGGGATGGGATAACATAGAACAGAACAGAACAGGTTATGCTGTATAATGCCTATGGTAATACATGACAATCTAGGACCTAGGTATGAGGGGTCCACCCAGGAGCAAAGGTATTTGCAGTGCAGATCCCACCCAGGAGACAAGATCAGAGATGGGCACACACACAACAGACTTCCAGCAGGGACTGAAATATTCCTGTATTGTCAACACTGGCTTTAGCACAAATCCAAAACACAGCCCCGCACAAGCTACCAGGAAGAAAATTAACTCTATCCCAGCACAACAGGGAATGATTGTTGCTTTATAATATCCCTTTGAAAATACATCTTAATGCTATTTTCACATTGTACTGAAAGTGTTCAGAATACTTTTTCTAATTAATTGCATTTCTACTAGCATTAACAATATTTATAGCCAGAACACTATATGAGCACAAATTGTATTTGTACTTGCATTTCCTTCATCAATTTTTCAGTGTTTCGTCAAGCTATAATAAATCACGCTGAAATTCTGTTTTCTGTGACAGATCTGAGGACAAATCTAGTGAGAAACACACCTATCATCAAGCCAGAGGCAGCAGGTGAAACACACATTTCACCATTTTATTTGACTTCTAGTTCTGTCTTTGTGTAGTTGTGGAAGGCAAAATGCACATTCACTGTCCCCTGTGGAGCTCAATATATAGAAAAAGATTCAGCAACACTTGCTGGTTTTTTGGCACATACTGTCTTTGTACTGGATAGATGTGTTAGACAGGAGATTTAAAAAAAAAAATAAAACGACAAAAAACCACACTACAAACCACAGTGAAACAAAACTTTTATAATTCAAAAATATCTAGGGCAATAAGAAATTACAGAACATGAACTTTGTGGCATCCAGTATTCCAGAGTTTAAGAAGTTGCGATATACACAGGTTCAGAAGTCAACACAGCATGAAATAAAGATTCATAAACTTTGGTAGGCTGGGTGGCATGACCTGGGGAGCCTGTTACAGTGCCCAACCACCCTCTAGGTGATGTGCTTTTTTCTAATATCCAAACTAATCTCCCCAGACACANTCCAGAGTTTAAGAAGTTGCGATATACACAGGTTCAGAAGTCAACACAGCATGAAATAAAGATTCATAAACTTTGGTAGGCTGGGTGGCATGACCTGGGGAGCCTGTTACAGTGCCCAACCACCCTCTAGGTGATGTGCTTTTTTCTAATATCCAAACTAATCTCCCCAGACACAGCATTATGCCATTTCCTTAGGTACTATACTGCTCACCAGAGAGAAGAGATTAATGCTTGCTCTTTTTCTTCCCCTTGTGAGGAAGCTGCAGAATCCTCTGAGGTCTTGGTCTCCTCCAGGCTAACAGACCAAGTGACCTCAGCCACTCCTCATACGGCTTCCCCTCAAGGCTCTTCACCATCTTTGCTGCTCTCCTTTGGATGCTCTCTAAAGCTTAATATCTTTCTTATATACCCAGAACTGCACACAATATTTAAGGTGAGGCCGCCCCAGAGCAGAGCAGGACAGTCCCCTCTGTCGCCTGGCTGGCCATGCTGTGCCTGATGACCCCCAGGACATGGTTGGCCCTCCTGGCTGCCAGGGCACTGCTGACTCATGGTCAAGTTGCCATTGACCAGGATTCCCAAGTCCCTTTCCATGGTGCTACTCCCCAGCCTCTCATTCCCCAGTCTGTACATCCCGGGATGCCCCATCCCAGGTGCAGAATCCAGCACTTGTCCTTAAACTTCACGTGGTTGGCGACTGCCCAGTCCTCTAATTTGTTGCAGTCTCTTTGCCTTCGAGGGAGTCAACAGCTCCTCCTAATTTTGTATCATCAGCAAACTTACTTGTTGAGATTTTCCTGGGGTTTGGGTCTTCACAGAGACAGGAGCAGTTGGTAGTTGTTGTAAAGTTATTTATTGCATGGATACATCATGAAGGTGAAGGGTTCAGAGTATTGAAGTCTGTGCTAAAGCTTTGTGGCAAAGACTCCCAAGCAGAGGCAGCAGCAGCCCAGCATAGAGTTCCAAGCGGAGCAGCAACAGCAGCAACAGCCCCTTCTTTTCTTCTTTTCTTGTTGTTGTCGTTGTTGTACATCACCCCAATACAGGGGGTTTTATCCATAATCCATAAATCCATATTCATAAGTTATCCAATCAGCTAAGAACACAATTCTAAAACATTCTTTCTACACCAATCTAAGCTTAATTCTAAAAGTACAAAAAACTCTGAAATACTGCGAAGGTAGTGTCAGTCCTTACACAAAATCTATGCATATAGTTTTATCTATCCACACAAAGAGTTCTGTCTATTCTATCTAGAAATCCAAGCAATGTTCTGCTATGTTTTTGTTATGTCTGGAGCTAAGTTACTGAATTTTAAACTACGCTTTAGGGCCTTTGCTAACTAAGATAGTTTCTTAAGGCACTTAGAATATATTTCTACTTACTTAAAGCTAAAACTTACACTTCTATTTCATGTCTGTGTGGCTTAATATATTTTAATTTCTCTAAAGGCTTCAATTCGATCCCTGCATTTCTCTCTCTCCCTGAGGGACTCAGGGAGGGCTCTGTTTTATGCATTCCAACACTTACTTATGACAGAGTATGATTTCTTTTGATTGTCCTTTAAAATGCTTACTACAAAATATATTTTTCAATTTTTTTTCTAATTTTAAAAAATGACTAAATTTATGATGAAAAAGATCAGCTAGTTACGATCTACCTTCTTTGACTCTGCTGGGAGCATATTGATTTATGCTAGTTATCTAGCAAACTATCTTAACTGAATTAGTATGATACCATCTTAAATTAAGAATGTACATTTTTTTGTATGCTTTGAAACCTTGCACTAAGTAGCAACTACTACTTGAATATGGAGCATCTAGGTTTTTATAATCTCAATATGTGAATGCTACAGGACAAACACATGTTCCTATGTCAAAAGAAAGCTTATGAGTATCAACTCATATTGAAAAGTCTGTCAATTATGAGAGAAAATTAAAATCCTCAGAGTACTAGCACTTTCTATTAATTACTGAAGAAAAACTTTGTATAGAATAGTAATAGAATCCTTTATATAAAAGATACTAGTTATGCAACACATAGTGTAGAAATTCTGTGATATCAAAGAAGGCTTGAGCATAACTTACTAGTCCATTTTTAATTTTCTACATATATTTTGCCCTGTTGATTTTTTTCTGACAATTTCCCACAAAAAAAGAAAAAAAATTAATTTTCCTTTCATTTTTAGCTACAGTACATTGAGGTATGGTACACAAAACTGTGTAAAAATTTCAACTCTGTTTTAAGGCCATTGAACATCATAACTTACTTCAGAAAAGTTGGCTGAAATCTGAGTCTGTGCCTACAATACATTTGAGTACTCATGTCATGGAAATAATTGTTTCTGTGGCTTTTATTTCTTAGACATATGCTCAGGTAAATTACTCCATAGTAGCCATCTCCTATTAAAATCTACACTAAGGGATTGCAAGTACTGGATAATTTGATTTTTTATTACATATAAATGTTTTTATTATTTTGCTGGATTAGGAAACTCTCCCTAATGAGCATCAGTCTCACACTTGAGGAAAAAAAAATGTGTAACTCTAAGGTTTCCAATGTTGGCTTCAGGCTTTTAAAGCAGAATACTTTTTTTTAAGTCCCCTGTGAAAGCCTTTTTCTTTTTTTTCCCCTCTTTTAATTTAAACCATTTGAAGATAATTTAGTGTTGATGAAAAGATGCATTGTGATAGTAATGGAAAGTGGGTTTCTTCTACGCTTAGAGCAAGTATACAAAGACACTAAAAATAAAGTAAAATTTAAGGCAATTAATTTACCCAATGAACTCATTTCATATGTCAGCATTTAATGATTTAAATGATGCTCATTTAAAGTTTCCCCTTTCCTCTTACTTTTTTTTTTCCAAGTATGGAAATAAAAAGATACGTTAATAATTAGACTCCACATGTCCTAGCATTTATGCTCTAACAACATCTACTTCAAATCCACTGAGGGGTTTATGATCCCTTTCAATTTGACATTACCTTTCAATTTCCTGCTAAACCAACCACCAGAATCGCTAGATTCACACCAGTAGAACCTTCAGAAACATATTGCTGATAATGTTTGCAACCAATCCAAAACTAATTGAAAATGTATGTCTTTGGTTCTTCTTTCCCTGCTAACCCAAAACAGCAGATTCTGCATTTTTCTTGCTGTAGTCTTCCTACTTTTCACTGAGCATCACAATCAGACACAAAAGGCTTTGCATGGATTCATTAAGGGGCTAAAAGCTGTTCCAGCTCCAAATTGGAAGGCAAGAAATCATTGTGGAAAGATACAACAGCATGAAATAATCATTCTTCAATCTACAAAGTGATACAGAGCTATTCCATGATTACTTGATCTGTTGACCTAAAGTTGAGACAGAGAATAGATATACCCTACACTGCATCCCTAATATAACCTCTTCAATGCCATCTCCATAATGATAGCAAAGTTAATTAATTCCTTTCTCAAAGGCAAAAAGGGTTCAAATCAAGAGGGGAAATAATTAACAAACTGAAACCCTCCACCAGAATGAAATCTCACCTTCAGTCTTTTCTAGAAAAAATATATATTAGCAGAAGACTATGTACTCTTTGGTGAGGACTGTAATAACTTTTTCTGCTATTCAGATCCCTTATTTTCCTCACATGAGTTTATAGAATTCTTTTCTTACCTAGTTTGTTGGTGTTGTCTCATTCTCTATCCTATGTATCAGTGCTGCACACCACACAAGGGGCAGCAAATGAAGGGGCTGTAGGTCACAATGTCCACAGATAAATGCCCCAGGAACTAGAGAGACCTGACTGTGTTTACCTTTCCCCAGGGAATTTAATCCTGAACATGTGGGTGGGGGGGGGGGGGGTGTAGGGGTGTGTGTGAGTGTGTGTGAGTGTGTGAGTGTGTGAGCGTGTGAGAGCGTGTGAGAGCGTGTGCTCAACGTGGACTCTCTCGAGCACACAGGCTCAGCCTCACCAGCTGCCAGACTCCCAGACAGGAACAGCAGCAGCAGCAGCCATGGAAGCAGGATGGAGACACCCCTGGGGCTCCCAGGCTGCATCTGAGAGGGCTTCAGCAACTGCAAAGAAGAAACCCCGGCCCCGGAATCCACTTAACATCTCATCACTTGCTAAACATTTTCACTTTTACTACCTTGGAGTTAGATATGTTAGTTTGGATTTGATTTGCTTTGAACAGCTTTTACACAGATCCATTAAAAATACAAAACAACATTATTTTCATCTGTTTGACTAATATCTTTTTCACAGGAACACAGCATCTGATGTAGAAGATCAGAGGTCCATTTAATCTAATTTTCAAACACTGTGCAGTGAGATGCTATGAAAGCTGTCATGTTCAATAGTTCTGTTAACAAACCCCTCATTTTAGAAATTATTAAGTTATGGATCTAGGATTCTCTGAAGGCTGGTAAGAATAGAAAACTCAGCACTAAGCATGGGACAAGAAGAGTGTCCTTCTGAGTAAGCAAGTATCCACAAGCCGAATAGCTGCTGCTTCAATAAATGTTACCAGCAAAAAAAGAATTTCTGGGTCCTTAGTGACAGCATGGAGAAGAGGTGACAGCAGCAACGGAGAGTCTGGGTGAGAAAGCAAGAGAGGGTACAAACTGACACCTGAGGGATCCAGAGGTAGAAACAATATCTTCAGAAGATGAGGTGGCTGAAAGACAAAACACAGTGCTCCTTCTCCAATGGTCAGTGCTTCAATGTTCAACTTTTAGGTCATTGCAATTGAACAATTATGTGTCTATGTATGTATGTGCACATATACAATATATGTATGTGTATCTATTTTTTAGTTATTTAACTTCTCCATTTAGTTATATAGGGTTTAGAAGACTGACAAATCAGGCCAGTTTTAAGCTTTAAACCCAAATGTTACTAAATTTATTCATTAACAGCACATTTTATGCTAATAGTTAGCTTTTCTGTATTACCGATCATATACAAAACTGTCTGTCAGTAACGTATACAAAACTGTCAGTCAGTAACATTAATGTGCTACTCATTAATATGTATATCATTTATTATGAGTAGACAACACCAAGGATTTCAGGATGACACTGTTGGCTATGGTCGTTATTGGTTTCAGTCGCTGAGACTAAGATGATTAAGACCAAGAGATTTTGATGAGAGAATTTATAACTGAAGGACATTAATTTTATTTCTTTATATTTTCACTATGTCTAATGTTTCTAGGCTATTTGGTTCTCCCAAGGGGAAGCAGACCCTCAACTGCTTCTAAAACTGCTTATATTGGGTTTTTTTTCTCATTTTGTAAGTCATGCTTTTTGAGTATTCCCCAAATCATCCTGTATGCAACAACACACATCTTTGCCCCTGTGATGATCACAGTCCTCACATACTTTGTGAAGTAGTTATGCACAGTTCTGCCACCACAGCACTAACCAATACATAATATTAATGCCTTATTCCAGCTTATTTTAGCACCCTTACATTTGAGTTCAAGGCAATTTAATACAGATTACAGTACTTACAGTTTCTCATTGACATAGGCTTCTGCTTTGGCTACAAGGTATCTGGCACCAAGATAAGTTATTTAAACCCTAAGCTCAAAGTCTTTCCTCCAGGCAAAATGCACAAAGAAACCTGGGCATTCAATAATCCAATGCACAACAGCCAGTCCTCTGACTAGAGAGTTTTCAGAATTAGCAATTATAGAATGATGAAAAAATGCATCAAGAGTTTACACACCTGATTATCATCCAAAGAGAAATTATTTTATTATGAGGATTATCAGCCTAGAATTCTCTCATGGACCTTGGTTCTTAAACCATTTCTTTATGAAACACAGATGACTCATTTATTCCAAAGGATGCCTGGAAGGAATTCTGCTTAGCAAAAATCACAGGAGTAGACAGTTTGCCAGGATTTGGGAGTCAGACTGGATGCTCAGTATAGGAGACAGACTACCTAGAAAGTATGGACACTGATCAAAGGAGAAAAATACGCTTTGTCCCCTTGAGAAAGGCTCATGAATAAGTATTAGATGATTAATTCACTTAAGAGACTAGAAACATGAGTCTAGTCCTAGTAAGTATGACATAAAAATCTTACTAAACAGTCATTACAGAAAGTAAAATTTAGTAAGTTACAACTTTTTCACTGTATTCAGAAATATTTTCTCATCTCTTATATTTTTTCCATTCTATATTCACTCTATTTCCCCTAAATTCTATATGTTATATAGAATTTCACATGAGTCAGTGGCACCTCCCAGTTTGGTATTATCAGCAAACTTACTAAGAGTGTATTCAGCTCTTGCACCTTGATCATTGATAAAAATATTGAACAGAACTGACCCTAGATTTGAAGCCTGAGGGACACATGGTACAGCCAGATGTAGCCCCACTCACTGCAACCTGTTCAGCCAGTTCTTCATTCAGCTCACCATTGAACTTGCTCATCCTACAGGTGGACAAGTGGTTGAGAAAGATGTGAGAGACAGTATCAAAAAGCCTCACTGAAATCCAGAAAAAAACTGCTTCCACTGCTTTCCCTTTATCTGCTATGTGGGCGACCTTAATCAGAAAGATACTAAATAAGTTAGAACTTGCCCTTTGTAAGCCCAAGTTTACTGTGCCTGATGACTGCATTGCTCTTTAAATGACTTTCAGTACCACCCAGTATAATCTCGTCCATAATATTTCCAGGACCTGAGGTTAGACTTACATGTCTGCAGCTCCCTGGGTCTTCCCTCACACCCTTTTTGTAGACTGGAGTAACACTGGACAGTTTCAGTCAGCAGGGACCTTGCTAAACTGCCCAGACTTCTGGTAGATGATCAAGAGGGGTCCTTCCACAACATCCACTCCTTCAGTACTCTGGGTCGAATCCCATCAGGCTCATGCCTGATTACAGACATTCAACTGATGAAATTGCTCCCTTAAAACTTCAGTGTCCACCAGTGGGAAGTCACTGCTTCTGTAGCTGTGGTCCTCCAACTCAGAGGACCAAGTAGCCCAAGAGCTTACCAGTATTATTAGAGACTGAGGCAAAAAGCCCCCAACACTGAATGCCTCCACCTGTTCTTCCTCCTTATTTCTCAGGTGACAATCAAGTATCAATCAAACATTTTCCTTTGACCTCTCTTGCTATTAGTATATTTCAAAATGTCTCTTTTGTTTTTGGACATAACTCAGGCCAGTTTCAGCTGTAACTGAGCTTTGCCCTTTTTTCTCCCTGCATCTGTGAACTACATCTCTGTAATCTCCTGTGAGGCCTAACCTTTTTTACAGAGATCATACTATTTCATTTTCCTCTTGATCTCCAAGAGGAGTCCTCTGTTAAGGCAAGCACCTGCTTGCTTTATTATAGTATCTATTAATGATACTGAAAAATTATAAAGTTCCTATGGTATATTTTGTAGTGTGCTATTTATTTTCCATCTGATTCTAGGCATACTCCAACATTTTAATGTGATGAAACCAAATTAATTGAGTAGCTTTTCAAATATTCAACATTATTTCCAACATATTTTCTTGAAATAACACTGAATATTTACAGTTAAATTTAATTTTCTCCATTTAATCATCGTAGAGCTACTAAAGATTATTTTACAGTCACCTGAGTTAATTGTCAATTTTTCAATATATTCAATATCTAAGGATCTCTGTTTTCTTTACTTGTAGTGCTCCAATGTTTCTAGTGCAAATCTTTTTTTCTCATTTAGTATAAAGTATTTGTATACCATTTATTGGATCTCTAAAATACTTCTGCCAGAGGATACTGAGATCTCAGACAAAAAACTACTTGCTTATAAATGAAACAATTTTCTTAAAAAGATGAATAGACTGAGATGCATATAGTCATACATTCAGCAAGACAATACACTACAGTCTTATTTTTCTTTGTTTCTATAATAATGACAAACACATATATGGATAGATAATATGCCTGAAATAAAAAATGTAACTGATTACTCTTTCAGAACTGTAGCTAACACTTTAGTGGGAAACTGGAAATCCTAAAGCAGAAAAATACATCAGTATGGAAAATAAAAAATTAGTGCCTCCCTATATTAATACAATACTTTATTGAAGTACTTTATTTTTAATAATTTTTATTTTTAATAACTGAATTTGGAGGACTTAATAATTCATTCATGACAATGGGTAATAAAATACATTCTATATTTTTATGTAAAAAATGGTAATTACAGAATAGTTATAGAATCAAAACTAGTGCATATATCATGTCAACAAGTTTTGCTACTAATGAAACCAATAAATAGGTAAGAAGCAGCATATTCAAGTGCATTCAACTACATAAACCATAGATGTATAGGACTGAAAATCATAGCCCACCACCTGAAACACAGACTAGGGTACCAATCAGCAAACTGTCAGCAGGTTCCCTCTATCTTCTTCTCTCTCCATTTTTGCACATTTGTTCCTACCCAAACAGGTTTGATCCCCTCACCTGCCCACCTTTGGTTCCCCCCCTAAACGTTCCATAGTAAGTCCTCCCCCATCCCAGCATGCTCTTTCCCTGTATTGCATAATGAGCCCTGTCCCCCAGGGCAGGGACCCCTCAGCCTGTGTCTGGTCCCGGAGGATGATCCCAGGGACCTGTGGTGCTGTATCTCACCTGGGCTGATGCTCTCCCAGGACAGCTCTGAGGAGCTCAGGGTTCGTGTCCTCATGCTCCTCTGTGTGGGGGAAGGCGAGATTTTCATCACACCCCTTAAAACAGGTCAGTTCAGATCTGCATTTCAAGCTGCACAAAAAATTACAGCGTCACCACATCAACATTTTCAGCCCATCATTCTCCAAGTGACGCGATGCCTACATAGAGAAAGGAGCAAGAGACAGAGCTGGTTGTGAAATGCTATTTAAAATCAACATTGAAATACTCTTTGCTGTAATACTGCACTCACCTAAAAATGGGAAGGGATTCAAACATTATAAATCATTTTAGAATGGAGTACAGAGAGAAAGAGATAGCAAAGGGATCTAGCTATGTTCATGCATACCAAGTATCTAGCTGAAACAAAATAGCTTGATATTAGTCCCATATTCTTTCCCATACACTTTCGTTGACCCTCTCTCAGCTTCTGATCAATGTCTAACATTAAATAATATGAAGATTGAAGTCTGAAATATTTTACTAAGCTGCCTTGAACACTGTGACAAATTAATAATGCAGTCACAAATTGAAATTAAATCTTAGCTGTTTATCAGATATCATTAAGTTCTGGATTTGCCTGTCTTCTTCAAGATTAGTATTTGCAAACACCAAAATTTCCTAAGCTATCTGTAACTTTATAATCTCAGCATATGGCATCTAAAAGCCATCAGTATATGTTAGTTGTGTGTCCAGAAATACATCTCTAAACCAGGTTATCAATTGTCTGTAATGTCAACAGTCTTTATGTTCTTAAGTGTTTATTAAAGAATATATGGCAGGTAGAATGCCCATCTTCTTTCTAGCTACAAATTTTTTATAAATGTTCTTTATGTAATTTTTAGTCTGAAGTTGGAGTCAGGGATACCAATATTTTATGGGCTTAGTTTATGTACAGCTCCAAGCATAGAATTGTGGTTCAAGCCAAGGAGAATCCTTCATGAAGAATGAGAGAGAGACAGAGGCCTCCTAGATTTGTTCTAGATTTGTTTCTCTTCTCTGGAATATGCCAGAATATTTATATCCTTAACTTCTGCAAGTATTATCAAGAATAATGGATAATTTTATAACTACAGTGCTTATCTTCCCTGAAACTTCAAGAACCATACAAAGACATTGAAAACATTACAAAAGGTAACACGGG
>VZSE01014922.1:1418608-1454100 GCA_013398275.1 Promerops cafer | reverse complement strand
GGGGGGGGGGGGGGGGGGGGGGTGGTGATGAATCCTGTGCTCTTCCCTTTAGATGAATGAGGCACCAGGAAAGCTCCCTCCCCTCACACCATGGGAGAAATTAGAAGCATCACTGAGGCAAGGGAGATACAAACCAAGTTTAGGGGAGTAGGGAATGGAAAACTCCACTGTCCAACTAACTCCCCTACAGGAAGGGGGGGCAGAGGGTATAAAAGAGGGAAAAAAAATTAGGCAGCATCAGTGAACTTTGCCTCCAGGGATTTAGGAGGGAAGTCACAGATACTTGCACGCCTTTGGTTTGGCACCTCCCTCCCCCCCCAAAAAAAATAAATAGATAAAAAAAGAAAAAGAAAGGAAAAAAAAAAAAGGAAAAAAAATTGCTTGTGATCTGTTACTGGAGGCAAATCTGAGAGGAAATCAAGCAAAATGACCAGACTCCACAAGATTCCTCCATCTCTTCTATTTGGCTGTCGCTCCAAGAGAGAGAGCACCAAGGTCGACTTTTGTCTGCTGGCTAAAATGAAGCTTTGCCGCTGCTGTTGCTCCTCTGTTCCCCTCTTGCAGTTGTGACAAGCGGAACAAGGGCAGCTTTTAAAATGAAAGGGAGATGAAGCACTGAGATTTTAAACGGCTCATTGACAAGAGAAGTGATGAGAAAATGAAAAGCATTTCCATTTCCAGTGATGGATACCTAGCATGTGGGAGTATTTAGCAGGGACAAAGCGTGCCCTGCTTCTTTTAGCCACCTCTGCAATCTGCCTTTTCCCTCATTCCAACCTCAGTCCCGCTCCCTTCATGCTCTGCCAGCCCCTCCCCACCGAAACCTTCCCAGTCACTTGATTTATGGTGTTACTGACGATGGGTATGGGGTTACTGGCGGATGGCTTTCCTCAGTGGGGCACGGGTGGGTGCAGCGAGGTGCTGGCTCTGTCCCCGAGGCGGGAATGGTCGGGAGAGTAACAGCAGGTTCAGGTTTCCTCATATCCAGATGGTTGATGCCGGTGCTGCATCCTTGTGTGCGCGTGTGTGTTGTGTCAGTTCGTGTGTTTGTGTGCATGTACTCATGCAGGGGGGCAGGGATGCATTGACTGGAGCAGGGACAGCGTCGTCCTTCCTTTCCAACTCCTCCACACCCGCTCACCTCCTCTAGGGTGCCTCTTTGCCGTAAGCCCCCGCAGGTGACACATGGCTGGCTGCGCTCAGCGGGCTGCTCACCGCGACTCACCGTTTTTCCAAGCTACGCAGTTCTTCAGGGTTGCAGGCAAAGTTTCCCTCTCCCTCCCCCGCCTTTCTCAGGGCTAAAGCACGGCACGGCTGTGCCCCCGCTTAGCGCTCGGTTCCTCCGCCTCCTCTCCTGCACGGCAGCAGTGCAGAAGCGCACGACCCCTCCCAGCAGCGCCAGCAGGGACTCCTTTCCCTGCCGGTGCCACTCGGGACTCGCAAAGGGCACAGGAGAGCCTCACCTTCTCTTTCCCCTTTTTCATTGTGAGAGGCAGCAGTCCCAAGGCGGAGCCGGCTCGGAGCGGCGGCTGCCCCGCCGGCAGCCTCCACCCGCGCCCGGCATCGGCGCCGGCCCCCGCAGCCGCCTGCGGTGACCGCACCTCTGGGCAGTCCTTCTGACACAGTCTTTCGTCCTTTGGCTTTGCTTACTGTATCTCGATCACTCCTGCACGTCTTCGGTTGACAAGTCTAAGGCAGCTCTAGGGTGGTCGATTGATTGGTTTGTCTGGCTGACACAGAAATAGCCCCTCACTCCCTAAGCACAACCAGCCCGCTCCTGTACGAGCGGCTAAGCACTTCAGGCAGCCATACAGGATGGAGAGGGACAGGTTGTAGCTTCAACTCCATTACCAGCATCTCAATTTGCAATCACCAGTGCATAAGACCTGAAAAATTCTGTGGATGTGCTTTGAAATCCCTCCTTTTCCAAGATTCCTGTGCAGAAACATAGCAGAAACTTGTAGTCTACCGGTGGTTGTTTGCTTGTTTCTTGGGGAAGGGGGGGAGGGAGGGGGGGGATTGTTTTTGAGCAACAAGTCGAGCAGGATAATTGCCCATCTAACTTAGCGCCCTTTATCTCCAGCCATCACAATTAGCAGCACTCTAGTGAAAGATTGGAGATACACAGCAAGTGGAGTGACTAGCACATCCTGGATTTCAGCAGCCAACAGCTTTGGGTCTCCTAAGATAAAGGCTACTTTTGAAACATCACATTTGGAAAGGCATGGACTGGCCTGTTTTCCTCTCATCTGTCCGTTCTCTTTCTGCTGCCTTTTTCCTTTGCCTTGCCTTGCCTTCCTTCACTGTTCCATACCATGGCATTCATATAAATCCTGCATTCTTTATGCTCTTTATCTGGCTGAAAACACTGGCTTGTATGAACATTTGTGATAAAATTGGTTGTTGCTGACCTGCTGTGAAGGTCTACCCACAAAAATTGAGATTTGAAACCACTGAATGCACATGTATCTAGTAACAAGAAAGAAAAGCACATACTTGTTCAGAGAAATTTGAAAAAGTTTTAAAATATCCTGTGGGGATGGCTCAATTTGCCTGATTGTAACAACTTTTCAGAGAAAACGTTATGAAGAATAAGATAGCCTTGTATTGTAGCTTTTTTTTTTTTTTAAATAGTGTCTTAGACATTGTCTGATTTTCAGAGGTATTGAGCATTTATGATGTCAGGTGGCTCTAGTAAGAGTCTGGGGGACATGTTGGCACCTCTGAAGCAAGGCCAAGTGAATCCATCATTATGATACTGAGACAGAGAGAAACAGTATAAGTAAAAGGAAAGCACCTATAAAATAAATTTAAATTATTCATAAAATATTAATTCTACAGAATCTAATAAATTGGAGTGGTAGGAATAAGAAAGGCTTTATGATCTGCTGTAAAATTAGTTTGGGGTTTTTTTTCCTTTTCTACTTATAGGAAACTTCAGTTCTAATTCCATGGGGTTGTGACATCTCAGCTTCAACTACTTGCTGATGCGTATCATTCAGCTTGTGTTTCTCACTATAATGGTTAAGGTTGAAAGGACAGAACAAAGCCTTTGAGGGAAATTAGCTTACCAGTTACTACAAAGCAATTTCCAGGAAAGAGCAGTCAGAGAACAGACAACTTGGTCTAAGCTGTTGGTTTTTTAACTTAAACCCCTGTAATTTTATGTCAGCTCTTACTATGTGAGATATTTGAAGAAGCAATATTTAAGTCAAAAATCAGAGATGCATCTGATAAAAGTAATTATTGCAAGGCTATAAACCTTACCTCATAATTTTGTTTAGGTAATTTCCATGCTAGAGTTTATTGCAAAAATCGAGAACTTTTACAAGATTTAGACATGTGCCTTTCAATCAGCGTTACAGAAGAGTGTTTCCTTATCAATGAAACAGTACAATTTCTCTTCAAAAAGATAATATTTGTCTTTATCTAAAATTCAAGGAACAATATTTGGCAATTATCTTAGGCCCAAATAGAACAGGGTGTGACATATAATGCACCAGTTTTCACACTCCTTTTTTTTTAAAAAAAGCCTAGTAGTATGAGAAAATGTTGAAGATCTCCATCCCAATATCCAGCTTTTCTTCTGGGAAGTAGAATGGAGAAGGATATTGGACTATAAGGAGGATTATTTAAAATACACGTATACACACAGACACACCATGTACATTTGTACTTGTTTACATTCAGTTGTTTTTTCTTTCCTGGGCAGATTTACAATCATTGTTGCATTGCTTTGTTCTCACAGAACGTGTAAGATTTAGTATGGCTTCATAATTTCAGCATTACAGATGCTGAGTACTGTTGTAAATGTCAAAGAAGGGAATAGTGGGAATTCATCATGTCCTTCCCAGGGTCTGAAATCTTAGTTGGGTAAGTTTATAGGTTTAGGAACAGTGTTACTCATAAAGGGTGAGCCCCGGGGTACTGGAAAATGGCAAACAAGGGATTCCAGCAGGGCTGGTCCTCTCATGGAACTCTGTTGTTGAAAAACAAGATGGGATGCAGCCAGCACAGCCATAGAGAGATGGACTGCCCATTTTCCCTTAGATTCTACAAAATGCTTCACAGCATTATGTGTCGTATTTGCATTGTATCATAGAAATAAGGAAAATAACTGTAAATAACTGAACCACAGAAGCATTCCTGGGGTGATGAATTCTCATCCCCCAAGGCCTGTAAATAACACAGACTGTCTTTGCAATAGAACTGAAAGAATTTGGAGGCTTGAGGCAGAAATGACTGAGTTGATTACTTGGATTATACTGTTATTGAATCACTATTGCTGACCTTGAATTCTACTCTGCCTGTTTCGCCTATTTATGTGTCTTATTAGCCTTATATCTTCAAGCATTTAACTTGATCTAATTCTCATGGAAATATGTATAAATATACGTTTACACATGCATATTTAATATGCACGTGTAGAAATTATATCCACATGTTTGATTATGTTATGAAGAAATTCAACAGACTGAATTGTAACCTTACAAAGGCACAGGTAACAACTTGAAACTTATATCCTTCCTAAGTTAGCTATTACCTCTTAATTTATTGTGTATTCCCAATCTCAGAAGGAAGTTCTACTATAATACATAATTGATTTCACTAACAAAAGAAGAGTGATAGTAGTGATAGCTAGGAGTACTTGTTAGGAGGAAAGCTCGATGAAAAGAAAAAACACTAGTTACTAAAACCAGTAATTAAAAACTGATCCTAGCACATTAAGAATTGACTGACATATTTATTCCTACTGATTTAGGGGTTTTTTTACCAAATATAGTTTCTATAAACTGTTTTTAGTAGATTGAAAACCTCTAATCACCTTTCAAGCATACAAAAAATGAGCATTTCTGTGCTATTTTCTGGTTTATTTTAATACTGGTATTATCATTTGAAGCGGCTGACATATCATATTTCAGAGGTGGCTGTATTTCAGTGGCAGTTAAAATGAACCCCCTGCCATCATTATCTTCTCACAGAGCTGTTTTCTAACCCAGCAAGCAGATACCTGCAAGAGTAGTTTGGAGTCCTTAGTGAAAATGAACCACATAAATGCAAAGTACAGATATTCTCATTGAACATAGTGTTGAGATGGAACTACTTGAATTACAAAACCTTTCCTCCACTATTTAATCTGACCCGGAACGAAAACTTCACAGTCTACTATCCTTAGCTTTCTTGATTGCTGTGCAGTTTTATTTGGGAACTGAAGATTAGTCTAATTAAAAGTATTCTTTTAAAAGCCTATACTGAAAGTTGCATTTCTGCTTCTTTGTAGGATGTTCTTCTTTGATCCAAAGGTAAATAGAAGTTATAAAACAGGATATAAAAAGAGCCTCTAAACTGTCTGTGGGTTGAGCCCATTGAAGGCAAAAGTCCAGAATAAGATCTCTGAGAGTAGATTTTCCTGTTTCTTTTCATACTGAGTTTTGAATTACAATTTTCTGTACATATTTTGTTTGACTCATAAATATTAATTGTAACAGAAGCCGTGTATTTCACAATATACGCTAGATATTTTAATTAGAAGTGGTCTTTGGGAAACTCTTATTGCATTGTAAACCTAAGGATTACGCAAGTAAATTGTTTATGATTAAGTGAAAATAAATTATATATTTGGATACAGTAGGAAAATGCTCTTTCCGCATTTCATTGATCAGGAGTTCTCAGGATGAGTCCACTGGATTCAGTGTAATGATAGTATGCAAATACAATGTCAGGTGTAGTCCTTAGAACCCCAGAATAGTCCTGTTTTTGTCAGGACATATGGTAAAGTACAGCAATTTTTTAACCTAGTTTCAAGGTCTTGTATTAATGTTTTTGTTTTCCAGTGAAACACTTTGGAATTTGCACAATACTGCTAATGGCTGCAGAGGAGCTAGGAGGACTTAAAAAAACAGATTGCAGTTTAAAATGCTTCAAATTTAATTATAAATAAAATTTGTTTTTACTTCTATCAGGTTATCACATATTCCAGTATATAGTTACATTTGAGAATGCTGAATTAACTAGTGAAACCAAAGCACAAAAATTGGAAGGTTTCCATGTTAGTTTTATTATATTTATTTTCTAATACATTTTTGTATTTGCCACTGCCTTAGTTAAAAGACATGAGTATGCTGAGTCAAAATAACAAGAACTGAAATACAGTGGAAAACAAAAGCCCCAATCCTGACTTTCGGGAAACCTACATGGTTAAACAAAGATTGAGGGAAGAGAAGAATAGGTCTTTGGCCACCTCACATAATCACTTCCATTGGCTTTGTGGTAATAGATGCTTTTTTCTTGCATCTCCAGGGGCATGCAGGAACACCTGCACTCCTGGTAGCAGGCAGCTGTAACTGTGTCCTCTATCAAGAAGAATTATGCCTAATTCTTGACTATGCTCTCATCTTCTGTAATTCCCCTTGGATACGTCTGTGCTGACACTTCAGTTATATGGCTCCTGCTGACTTGAGCAATGCTTCTTGCATAGAATGGCAGAATTGGGTGCGTTGGCAAGGACCTCGAAGACCATCAAGTCCAACTGTTAACCCAGCAGTGCTGAGTGATGAGTGCCCTGCATGACATGGCAGTTTTAATGACCACAAGATAAGAAATATGTATGCTTAATAACTCATAATAACGGGCATTCTTTGCATCAATATAGTGCTCACAAAAGTTCTCACCTGATTACTGAGTTTTTATCAGTATGATATATTGAAGTATGTTGGCATTTGCACTGTCAGCAGTGGAAAGTTGCAGCAATCAACCATATAAGACACAGTCTTTTTGAAAACGTACGGACAAAGTTTTGATTCACAAAGCTATTTATCTGATACAGAAATGAGCAACAGAATCAATGTTTAATACAGAATAAGTTCAATGTCATTGCTGACTCCTGCATGCCTACCTCCATAACTTTCCTAAGGATACGCTTCAAAATTCCTAAATCTTTCTAGTACTACAATTGCAGTCCATTGAAACATGTATGAGTTTCTACACTATTTTCCACTACTTTTAAATTAGACTACCCATAAAAAAACCCACCATTCTCCTAAGCTCTATCCATATATTTTTACTACACTCAAATCTAACTCATCAACTAGCTCCTGTAATTCTTCTGAATTTATTCAGCCTCCTCTGCACTTCTGGGCTCCCTTCCCAAATTCTCTTCCCACTCCACAAGTACCACTGGAGAAGTCCCAATAACATAAAGCCTGCAGAAAAATATGGAAAGTTCTCTTCAGTTTCCATGTCATTTGTAAAGTCCTTTTTTGGCCCAAAGTAATAATCATGTAAGGGTAATATGCTAGGAAATGAAATATCCTCCCAGCCTTAGAGTCATAAATTAGACTTACTAACTTTTTCAGGAAGTTCTTTGGGTTTTATATAATCTCCAAGAAAGCAGGATTGGAAGAGTGGTTTTTCAGTTATATTTCTTTTCATTCTTCAGTATCTTGTGCCTGCTTACCTCATTATTGTTTTGTAACCAAAATAATACCCATTCACCCCAAAGAAGAAAACTTCAAAACACATTATTTAAAAATGTTCAAAATTTGATAGTAAGATATTCTTACACTTACTTGTGTATAAATGAACACTATAGAATCAGATAGTGGAAATTGGAACACTTCATAGATTTTGGACATTCAAGATATATCTTGTTAGTTTTTGAAGCTCTAATGTATACAGTTAAACTGTCCATGTGACATGGTACGAGAAATTTTACAGATCTAATATTACTCCTGCATCCTTTACTAATATCATCCTTCTGGGATGACCACAACTGACTTGTTGGGACTCTGGATTCTACATAATATTCTAGAATAATAAAATAATTAAATGAAAAAGGAAAAAAATCAGATATGGTAAAACAGGGCTAGATTTGTAGGGATACTGTTATGCGCTTGTTCCCACTGACTTTGTGTATTCCAGTGAAGTCAGGAGAGTTTGCTGTGTGTCTGACTTGTGAAAGTTACTCTTCCAAATTATTCCCTTTGGGGCCTCCTGTATTCGTCACCTCTTTTAAATCCATTGACAGCTGAGTTAACACAAACCTAAGAGTCAGAGTGTGCCACAGATACCAGCTAAGGAGAGAATCTGCTCATCAGAACCACTGTAATTATTAAGAAAATATGAATTACCTTCTGGAATTTATGATTAATCTGAGGTAACTGTATGGAAAATGGATAGTTTATTTTAGAATATTACATGCAATACAATGAGCATTGAATCATCACTTCTGAAAACATAACTGCATTGCAATGTTGAGGTGTTTTCTGAAGAACATTTTCTTCATTCTTACAAGTTTTAATATTTAGCATTATTAAGCTAGTACACAGTGTCCTGTAGGTAAACACTCTCTGGCCAAACTGATATGGATATATTTTTTTGGTCAACTGTTTCTCCTCATCTGCTTCCTCCATGCTTCATGTGTACAAAATTTATTTCCACTATCTCTTATGTATCATACCTTCTTTGTGCTTTCAGTTCACAGATTGCTCTGGGCAAGGTTCCTATTCTTTGTCTGGCACACTTGGATGATTGTGTACTTTATAGAAGTTGTATCTTTGATTTTTTCTCTTTTCCCATCTCTTATCAGTATTACAAATATGCCCATTATCTACTTGAATATCCATATTTTACAATCCTAATGTCTTTTTTTTTCCTACGTGACAATACTATTTTTTTATTTCATTCCTATTGATGGCTCAATTAATGTTCCTAACAGTGTTTCTATTTCACACTGCTTGGTGGCTCTAAGTCTTCCCATACAAAGCTTCTTACTTCTCAAGTGAGAAATGTACTTTTGAAAAAGAGTGATCATCCATTCAATTATAACTTTATTGAAATATTTACCAGTAGGTTATTTTAGAGCTTGTCCCCACTGAACTGAAGAGGAGATTTGTCATTGACTTTTAGCAGAACAGAGCAGATTGATGCTAAAAATCAAAATACTCATTTCAATAGAGAGCAGTTTATTTAGGATGTGACAGCTCTACAGAACTGTTTATACCTTGCTTGGGACTGAACTGATGAAACTGAAAAGCTGTAACATCTGAACTCCACCAGATTCTTTTTTCCAGTACCCTAAAATGGTATTAGAGCTAGGTGGATAAGTTATTGATGCTCTCAAAAATCTTACAGGCTTTGGTCCACTTCTGTTCACTGTCTTATGAGGGCAGTTAAGTGAGTTGACAAAAACAATGTTTCAGATGATAAGATTAGTATCAGGTTTTCTTATATTTATTTTATTAGTATCAGGATTTTTCAAATCCTATTCTAATTCATCATTAATTTATAAAGATGGCAGGAGTAAGACTACAGTTGCAAGATGTCCAAAAAATCTAAAATCCTTTTTAAAGCTTAAAGTAAATTATATCAAAATTTTAGAAGACAATGAGTCAACAGTTTATTAACCAATATTTTTTTTAAACTGATTTGGTCCAGAATTTGGCAGAAACACATGAGAAGCCCTGAGAGTTTAAAGTTTCTGGCTGATCTCTAAATCTAAAACAGCTGAGCAGATTTAAATATTTTGTGTAAACAAATTTGCATCCAGGCTGCTAATCTGCATGCCAGCTTTCAGCTTGACATTTTCTGAAATGATGGAAAAATGCTAAGCCCTTAATACTAAATTGAGTTCATAATGGAAATGCTGACAGACCCTTAATTACCTGTATTGTGATTCCGCTGAAAGCTTCTTTATCTGTCTAATCTTTCACAATGAAGTTAAATATATAAATTCTTGAAAGGAGGAAAAAAAGGAAATTTGTGTTGGAAATACTGAACTGTAGCAATGCTATATTTTCTTCCAGACATCCACTTTTGGAGGCAGCAGTGACAAAAAAATTATTTGAAGAAAAATGTAGCATTATCTCTGCAAATGTAAAGGCAGCCAGTGATGCTTAAAAGTTTAACTTAACCTCCATTTTTCAATATTTTTGAGTCACCTTTATGGCAAAGTAGGACTAAACAGATACAATCAACCATTTTTAATATGATAATGGGGTATTATCATAGAAGAAATTTCTTATTGACTTGATATGGCAAAAAAATCACAACCAACAAAAAATACCCCAATTAACATTCCACTGCCCTAATACTGTGTACTTGTGCTTAACTGTTCTGCACTGAATAGAGGAGAAGTAGAGGATAATATGAGAGAAAGGTCATTGTCTGGACTCTAATTTACATATTCTGTAATGTAGAAACTCCACTATCTGCCAACTTTAGAACAGAATCTTTAAGATTCTCTGGAAGAGTCGTTTTTTCAAATTTTTTTTTTTTTTTTCATTTCCCCAATGAAAACCTTCCCCCATTTGTCCAGGCTATAACCACCTGAAAAACTAGACAGTATTTGCTCTGCAGAGATTGCTTAGGGTGGATGACTCAGACATACCAGCCTTGCTCCGGCTCCACACAATCTCCGTGCCCCAGCCAGGGCACACAGAGGTGCCTGTAGCAGCTTTCACACATGGCAGTGGTCCTTCAAGGAAACAAAATATCCTCTACCATTTTTGCCTTTGTGGTTTGCTGGGAAAATTAAATATATTTCTCCAAGGTTCCCACAGCAACGACTGACAAAGCTCAAAGAAAATATACTGAAAGAAAATGAGAAAGATACTGCTCTCATACCTTCTTTCCAGACTTCTGCCTTCTCCAAAAAGAGACCTGGAATTTTAATTTTTGCTTATGAAGAAACGACATAAGTTCCAAGATCAGCTATTTGCTCATCTCTGTATGTGTGTTCTACCTTTCCTGCCATAAGGGGTTTAGAACTCTGGGTGGTGCTCAAGATAGGGGTGCATCTGTGTTTTCTGTAGGGGATAGGTTTCACTCTGTCTTACTCTTCCTGATTGTGGAAGTGCCATGAAACATGAAGTCAATAATTTCAAAGAAATGTCAGTGATGCATCTGAAGTCAAAACTCTGAGCTCCAAGTTCAGCATCATGCAGGTATCATTTAGTTATATTTTCCTATATGCATATTAATCTCTAAAACTTGCCTACTTCTGCGTTTGCACACCTATTGATTTTGTGAGGACATTCTGGAGTGCATCATTTGATGAGGATATTGGTGCATCATTTGATTACCCAAAACATCTTAACATCTCCAGTCTAGCAAATTTCCTTGCACACTCCTTACTCTGTTGAGGATAGAGATGTGAGGAAAACTGATCCCATCACTAATCCAAAAGTGGCAACCCCACTTTTGATTCATCATCTAAGCAAGTGATCATCACCTATTCTGTGTCTTATGTTTTAACATCTATAAGTTCATAAAAGGATCTTTCCATCTGTCCTGTAGTAAACTATTTTTAATAGCTTTTGGTGGCAAGCCTTGTCAAGGCTTGTTTTGCATGTTGACTGTGACTAAACTTAGAAAGATTAGTTTTTCTGATTAATGGACCTATACCCAGAATTCCCTTCTCTGGTGTGACAGCTTTAACCAAAGACCAAAAACCACAGGAGAAGAGCTGCCCGTATATGTTGCCTTCTCTGCTACACAGAGGAACCATAAATATTTTCTAAATCAGGGCACGTCTCATAGTACTTTTGAGGTACAATGAGACTGTTTAGTACTTTAATAGCTGACTTAAAAATATATTACTGGAGTTGCAGGAAATGATGCTGTTTCTGTTGGAAGCATTTTCTAGAATTTGAACTAAATTACTATTCCAAGCAAAATGCTAGAGACACTGAGCTCTTGCAGTTGTCATGTTTCAGAGGAGATGTTGCTGGCATGTCTGGTCCTGAAATATTGCATGGTATTTTTCACAGAAGATTGTTATTAGCCTTCATCTGCTGGCTGAATTCCAATTTGGATAATTAGAGTCTGCTATCTAAATTCTCTAAGCAGAGTGTGTTAAATAACCTTCTACACTTCCTTTTCTAATCTTCTGAGGGGTATTTCTGAGAATTATTAAATAATAGATCTATTTAATCAAAAAGGCAGCTGCTTCTAAATGCTAGGGGAAAGTAACTGTTTTAGAAGGTGTACTGACTACTCAGTGCTCAGTGATAAATTACACAGCAGCATTGGTGTAGGAAATGCTCCTTAGCTGTGCACAAAAAAAAATAAGGAAACTACCTTCTTAACAAGATTGCTGTAATTTAATTAAGAGTTCATGGAAGCATTTTAGATAAACAATACAATATGCTCTTCCAAGGTGAGGAGAATGAGCCTGGAGAAATCTACACAGAAAGTTTTGGAAAAGTTACAAGTTATTGAAGATTGAAATAAAGATTTTTTATCAAGATGAAGGATTAATACACACAACTGTAGTACACAGCAGAATATAGAAAAGTGCAAGGCTGTGCAAAGCTTTGAACTGCCTCAGATATGAAAAAAAATCAAAGGGAGAAAATGGGTCAGTTGGACCAGTCATGAAGTCAAGTCCCAGATTTGAAATAAATGGATGAAAAGGAAAATTTCAGATGTAGTTGAGTACAACATTTTGCTGATTACATACTAGTTCAGTTGTTTGTTTCAATGTGAGAAGCGAAAAGAAGGGAAGAGAATTCAGTATTAATCACAATTGCTTGACATGCTTTTGAACCTGTAATTATTGGACTAGTTTCAGGATAATTTGTCAAGCTTCAGCTCATTGGTCCATCAAAAGTGGTGTTTGCTTCTCCCTCTTGGCCTCATGGTAAGTAGCAGCCTTCAGCAAAATAAGAAAGAGATGCAAAGCAAAGAGATGCCACAGAAATGCCTTGACTCAAAAGGTGTTCTTATATTCACTATCTCCATCTTTTCTTGGGGCCTGTTGACACAGATGTGTTAAACTAGAAGAAACTCTCTCCTGTACCATTTCTTCCAACCTTATTTACCTCCCACAGAATGCCCTCTATCAAGCCCAAAGATTTTTGCTCTCCATGAAGAAAAGACGACAGTGCCAACATTTTTGCTCATGATTGTTCCACCCTGCATTTTGAAAACTCTGTACAGTTTCACGGTAAAACTTTTTTGGGGGGGTTTTACAGAGAACAATACAGCATAGTTAATGCAACCACATAATGATTCTATGACTCCTGGTACTGTTTGGCATTATTTTAGTTCAGGAAAAAAACCCATCATACCCACTCATGTGTGCTTGAACTATGTCTAAGCTCAGTCCAATCTGTTTAAAAAGGCACAATAACAAGATCATTTTCTGTAATATGTGCAAATTAGGTATTCACCAGGTTAGTGCATGTCTGGATTGAATGGAAGCAGAGGCTGTTTATAGTCCTTTGAGAAACCATTTAAATCTGGTTCTAAGAAATCTCTGTTATTACAGTGCAGGTGGTTGAGTTGATTGCGGTCTTGAAGATTTCTCTGATGTTATGGAAACACAGAGAACTTTTTGGGCTGATTGTCACTATGACTTACTGTTGCCAAAAACTGCATTAACTGCCATTTTGGAGCCTCCTCAGTACAGAATTTTCATTAGCTTAGTTTCTTGTATGAATGCAAAATTAGTAAATATGAGTGTAATACAATATGCACAGTTCCAAACCAAGTAGCAGCATTCTGAAGATAATGATCAGGAGAAAAATGGAATGAGTTAATTTCTCTGTTAAATGGCTTCATTATCTGTTAGTTAGTGAAACTTCAGGTACTTTGGTGTACAATTTAACACTACATTGCCAGAAAGATTCAGTATATATATTGCAGATCGAAATGTACTTTGAAGTCTTCTATTCTTTATAGTTGTGTAAGAAATTGGCTTCAAGGGAATTGCTACTATCCTTTGCTAGGGAAAAATAAAAATAAAATCTTGAAGTTAGTAGGTCAAATATCATCTGCTTTAATTACTTTATACAGATGGAAACCATGAATAATTACTCATAAAAGCCTTTTTATATGCTTTTTCAAGGGGTATTATTGCAAGATTTTTTTCAGTTACATAAATAGCAAAATGAAAAATAGCAAGTAGTATCACCTCACATTTGCACATTAAGAAACAGAAATAAATGGTTTGTTTTATAAGTGCTCTGAGAAGTTGCATGGGTCCAAATCCAGTGCAGACAGCACAAAAAAATTCTAATGTTTGAGATCAAATGTGATTGAAGGATTTATTTCCAAGCTTCTAATTGTTTCTTCATTTTTATCATTGGGTTTCACTAATGCACGCTGTTAAGAGGACAACTGGGAATTAGTTTCTGGGAATTAGATTTTTCACTAGGAGAAGAGAACATACCTCTTTTCAGATAAACATTCAGATAATGCTTGATTTCTACCAGCTTCAATGAGATTTAAGTGGACACTTTACTAATGTTTCAGTATTTAGGCTATGAATCTGTTACTGGACAGTCTGAGAATGAAACCGTGCAACGCTTTAAAAATTGACAGAGTTCATTAATACATGAAAGAGATTTTTTTCCTGATTATTACCCCACTTTAATAATTATATTACATTTCAATTTACATTTATATATGGGTTATTTCTGATTTTGTGCTCACTGACATACCATGTTTTTGCATCTAAAATCAAATATTTTCCTGCTGTCTAGTGGAGTGACTATTCTTATATAAAATGCTGAAACATATAAAAAATTAAAACCATGGTCAAACAACTGTATCACCACAGCTATCTAGACCCATGCATCTGCTCTGACTTCTGAGCTTGCTGACTATCTGTATTAGCTTCTGAAAATTTCTCCTTGTCCACTCTTACAATCCAGGGTATACAATGGTATAAAATAACTTACACAGTTACAAGTGGTGAAATAATTTACTTCCTACAGTCCATCAGCACATTTCAGCTAAGAGGAACAGGTTCTTGAATTGCTGTTACACAACTACAAAATAGACATATGAGAATGTCTGTTTCCTCTTGCATTCACTTATTGTTGTGAACTCAGTTCTCTGTCATAGCATATCTTTCTTTCTTTCTTTCTTTCTTTCTTTCTTTCTTTCTTTCTTTCTTTCTTTCTTTCTTTCTTTCTTTCTTTCTTTCTTTCTTTCTGCCAGTTCCTAAAAAAAGAGTTTGAATTTCAGAAAATGGAAAAAAAAAGGGAGAATTCCTCAAGTGCCTCTTATTCTACAGATTTCAAAGACTAAAATAAAAATTTGAGAAAATAAGTTCTTTATTTGCAAAAATAATAGGCAAAAGTAATTGTTGCTTGTTTCTGCACTTTAATAAGAATGCACTGTACATTGCTAGTTACCTGCAACTAAATTACAAACTATAGGTCTGCCTTTGATATATTATTTTTCCTTCCCAAGACAATTCAACACCTGTTTATCAAAACTGCTTAGGCAATCTCACCAAAATTAATTTTTTATTACTGTTTGCATTATAAACTTTGTGGCAGATTTTTGGTTGATTGGTTGCTTGGTTGTTCTGCTCTTATTTGAGAAGTGGTCTAGGAGTTCTTTTTGTCTCATCATAATTACAGTATTTCACAAACAATGAATGACTTTCCTATTGGGAGTGAGAAATAAGGAAAAAAAGAGCCAAACAATCTTTGTGAGAGCATTTAGGGCAACATGTTCTGGCCTGACTCCCGAGATGCAGCTCTATAGAGACAGTTAAAGGGCAATTTGAATTTCAGTTTGTTGTACACTTTGTGGTCCTTTGAGTTAAAAGTTGCCACTTCCATGTAAGCATTACTTCAATAGGAAGCCATACAATTCTTTTATGTGTCTTCCTATTATTTTCTCTGCTCAGCTGGGAGGTTTATCTGCCAGTGATCCAGCCTAGCTGCTCACCTGTACAGAGCAAGCAGACCTGCAGGGAGCACTGGATGCTCCTCTGCAGAGCACAAAGCAGCCATGCAGAGTGGAACATCCTCTGTGCTAACTAGGCCGTTTCCCAAAGTATTATAATAATTTCACACCACATTATACTGTGAGTCCTAAATGATTGAATGTCTCCTTTGAACACTCAAAGGTTCCCTACTCTACTAGCTCACTGTTATCATTTCTTACATTGCCTCGTGGCAAATTAGTTGAATATACTGTAGGAAAGGGAGATAATCAGTACCTTATTTGCATACAAACATCATATTATTTTCAAATTATCTTCTTTAAGGTTCTCGTTTTCCTAGGATGTTTTCTTCTGCCTGTATGAAGTTTGCTCATTCTATATCCATTCTTCTATTAGTGTTTTGTTGCATAACATAACAGATTTTCCCTTCCACCTTTATTCTCTCCCTGGATATAAGTGCTAAATTACACAACGGTAAGAACATCAGCAATACTTCACAATTAAGTTTTACTGACTTATACCAAGCTAGTGAGAAAAGTTAAGACAAAAGTGATAGAAAATGAAAAAAAAAAATCAACTCTTTACTTTCTCACTGCATAAGAAATGCTTGGATGGCTTGAATATTCCTATCATTGTCACTTTGCCTAAAACTTGCAGAAAATTTCTCAGGCTCATAATGCCTTAGGCAGCAGCCCCAATGCTTTCCCCTCCCACAGAAAAGAAGAAGAAAAGGCTTCCTTACCTTTCAGTCTTCATGGGTGTATTTGGCTCATGCCAGTAATTGTATTGTTTTTGTGTTGTATGAAAAATTTGTACTTTGAAGGACACATACTTTGAGGGATTAGGGAATGGGAGGTGATTTTTCTAAGAGTAATGTAATGAAAGCAAGTTAATCTATGTACAGTTACCAGTGCTTTCACTGCTGACAATGTCTGAACTGCAGACATGCTGAGATGTAATGGGGAATCACAGCTTCAGGGAGCCATCTGTGGATCTCAATGCAAAATTATTCAACCCAGTGAAGTTAAAGCAGAAGCAGATCTGTTTGAATTTGTTTTTCTTCAGCTGGGAAAAGACTTTCTATGGAAGATTACAGGAGAATTAATAGATTTCAACTCTACCTTATTTCTGCTTTGTCTTGACCAAACTCCCTTAGGCAATGGTCTGGTTTTCATGCAGTACATAATATTAACATTGTACCTCTCATTGAGAAAATGTTAATGTTATTCCTAAAAGTACATTTTCATTGCAGCTTTTGAAACATAGGGAAATATGTAATTATGACATTCCTGAAATTATATATTCTGGAACTCACTACCTGAAAAATATTTCAGGTGTTACTAGTATTTCTAAAGGGAAGAGTTGGAACTCTACTGTGTGAGGACTGAGAAAAAGTTAAAATTTTCTTTGAAGCAGAATTCTGTCCATTCCTTCCTATCTCTACATGACAGATTAGCAAGCACCTAAAGTACATACAGAATAAAATGAAAGACTTATTTAATGAAACTGTTATTTGCCTCATATACTATACATACAGTAAGAACTTTAAAGTGATAAAAAAATATAATTAAAGGTCCTATGGCAAGTCTTTAAAACAAAGTGTCTCACCAAGATTGCCATACATACCACACTGTTTCTGGATTTCATGTAGTTCCTTTCACTGTCAAGTACTGAGCCAAAAATCACCAAACTTAGCATTACAAAGTTCATTGGGCCTGTCGCTGACTTCACAGGCTTTCACATCCATAGCAAAACAGACACCACAGATATGAATAGTGAAAAATATGTACATCTATCACTAATTCCTTAGAACTATAAAAGACAAAGGTATTTCCTTTTCATTGGTAAAAAGGAATTACAATGTATGATCATATAATAATGGTTTGACGTTCAAAATAAACCACTAATATTCTATGTTTGAAGTTCTGGAAAGGAAAACAGATGTGTAGGGGAGAAAGTGGCACCCGGGCAGATTATCTGCCCAGTGATTTGGTTATTTTTATTCCAAAATACAAGTTCTCTCTACCACTGATTAAGAACAGCATGTTTAAAAGCTGCAGTTCATGTGGTGTCAGCTAAAGATTGTCACTGTTTTGAGATGTGAGTAAAGAAACATTATCTTTCACAGAATACTGGTTTTCTAATAATCTCTGGCAGTTAAATTTTCTTCAAGGATTTTAATAATGCTGTTTAGATATATAAAAATGTGATAGTCATTTCTAGTAAGTGAATGTTGAAGTATGTTTCAAAACTTTCAAGCTAATTATGAGGGTTTTAATTGCTCTTGTTTTTCCAGTCTCTGTCAATACATTAACTATCACATGCATTTATACAATTAGTGGGATGTAATATGTTTGGTGGTAATTAAGATTCAGGTCCAATTTTCTTAGTGATCTTTCCTCATTGTATTCTCGATTTCAAAATTATTTATTAAAACTGAGATTATTTGCTAGATTCGCTCTCTTTCCTAATAAGAGTTGCCTGTTTCTAATGGAATTGTTTTACTCAAATGACAAAAGCGGATTTCTCCATTTCAGGATAACAGCCTTACTTTCAAATAGTGACAAAGCAACAGTGACACAAAGATGTTATTGTGAGAAATCCTGGTCCAAAAGACCTCTAAAAGCATATGAAGTGTTAGTAAAATACAAATGTATATGCAGTATGTGTAAATCAGAACTGGTAAGAAGAAGAAAGGAATATGAAAAATATTTCCAGAAAACTTTCTAAAGGTAGCTGATCCAGAACAGATTGGTTAGACATAGTCTGTCATGTTGTAAGAGTATTTATTACTATTTTTAACTCTCTCATGCATTACATTTTTTGTTATCTTCTATCATACAGTTTATTAACATTTTTTTATTTCATGAGTACAATAAGTCCATGCAAAGTCTTCAGTCATTAGCAGTGCCATGCATTAAATTCATACCTGTTTCAATGGACATTTGAAGTATTCTTTTGATCTGATCAGTAGTTATAGAGAAAAGAGGATGGCCAACTCAGGACAAACAAACAAACAAAACAGCAGAGACAAAGATATGCTTTGAAATTGAACACATGCATATATTGGCTTTTGATATAAAATATATTTGTTACTACCGAATATCTGATAGATAAATAGTGCATCAAGACTAAAGGAGAAAAGGAAAATACCTAAAGTGTTAGTCTAATGTGTGAATGCAAGTAAATTGGTACGAAGTACAGGTGATTAGAGCAGCGAGCATAGCAGATCATTTAAAATCTTGATTGAAAGTTTGGTTTCCTTTTTTTTTCAGTCTCTGGGATTCTTTCAACTCTTCTCAAGTTCTGTTCACACCTTGTTTTCAATGCACTTAATCCTTTTTGTCGCAGTCTTTAAAGCACCTTTAATTCTGCAGTGTCATCTCTGGTACAGGCTAGGCACTACTGTCTGCAGTTTTCTAGATACTACTGCGCCATTAATATTATGTAATGACATTTCTTAATGATCTGTCTTGCATAATGATATACCATCCCATGCTTTAATATCTAGCAGCGCTATAATCTTTAATGCATGTCTCCTTATACCAATGTCGTAAGGGAATACCATTACCTGTTACCTTGCTTGCAGATAGAAAATCTTTCTGCAAGTCAGTTATGGGCCAGATTTGTTCAGGGTATTTAGGTACCTAATGATCCAGGAAAGTTCCTAGCGGAACTGACAGAAGCCTGAATGTGTAAGACCCATTATTTCAATAGGCATTAGGTACTACATTTTTCAAAGTCGTGCTGTGTCTTATCTGGAAAATGCCTTTTAAAAATCTTAAAGAATTTTAAAAATGTCCCAAGTGACTTCCCAAAGTTACAGAAGTATTTTGTCAAGTAGAAAGCTTGAAGCCACGTCTCCTGATTCCAGGACACCTATGTTAACAGTGATCCAAGAAAAATCCTCTCCTTTTCTATGAGTAAACATAAAATACTAACCATGTTGTTACTAGGTATAAAGGAACAATGTCCAAGGGGGTTTTTATATCACTGTAAATTGCTATTTTCTTCTAATGAAATGTTAGGTTCTATGCCACTTTTCAGTACTGATCTGCCTTCCATATTAAATAATCAGCCTAGTGCAATAATTAATAAAATTGAAGTGACACGAGTCTTTAATGAATAGGCTTTACTTTCCCCGACAAACATTAAAGTTTGAGTGGACATATAAACTGATATACAGTCAAAGCCATTGGAAAAGGACACATAAAACAATGAATGCATATGAGAATTATTAGTGTTGACTAAAATATACAAATATGTGCAGGATGTGGTAAATGAAAAAAGGAATTAATATAGAGTTTTTTAACATGCACTAGGAATTATTTCTTTTTGAGACGTTTCTTTGCTACAGTTTCTCCAAACCTGGTACATGTCTGGCAGCTGGAGAACTGAAAGCACTGCACTTTATGGTGATTAGCATCATCTCACTGTTTCCTTGTGCTCCCTAGGCTGCTGTTCTTGTGCTGTCCTGTCTGCATGCACTTGCACTAACCTGAATTCTGCTTAGTGTGCAGAATTCTCAAACTGAAATTGGTGTCTTTCCTGTCTCAGTGCAGCGTGTAGCACAACATGCACCTGGTGTATGTCAATATTTTGGAAATATTGTCACAAAATAATGGCTGAAACTATGCATGTAGTTGATTCAGTGGGTTTAATTATTGACTGCTTGTCACTTTCGAAAGGTAGAGATGTTATGAAATACAATCAAATCATAATTTTGCATTTCCAATGACAGTAGCAATTTATGTCCATTTTCAAAGACGTTAATGGCAAAAGGACATTCACAGAGATGAAAGATCGAACCTCATCTCAGTGGGATTCTTGGCCTGTAAATAAACAGGACTTCAAAAGTTTTTAATCTCTTAAGCATGTTTCAGTAGACTGATTAATGATTAATCAAAATGCGTGTAACAATAACCTAATTATCTTCAAAGTTAGTTTGGTTTTTGTTGGGATTTATTAATTATATTAAAGTCCAAAATGGAAAATATGTCTCTTGAATGTCAGAAATAACTTCCTACTTTAACTGGAACTTTTTCATATTAAATCAATTATCAATTTTCAATGAAGAAAAATTTGGTGGTTTCTTGAAGGTTTTTATTTTTAAGCATGAATTTAGAACAATGAATTGTCAAATTATATGCTAGACATGCAGTAAAAATATGCCTACCAGTCTGTAAATATTTTGATTTCTCAAATATACATAGTGAAGGTCTGCATTCTTGTCCATATTACATTTAATAAAAGTGGAACACATCTTTGCCAAACATTACTGATAATTTTGACACCAAACTTCCATCCCTGGATTGCAGAAAAATGCAACTAGCTACACAATTTGCTGAAACAGGCAGAAATCTCATGAAAAACACTAAAAATGGGCCAAACTTTCTTTATGCCCTCGGTGTCCATTCTAATATGTATGTTAAGAGGCCAACCAAACAGCCAGAATAGAATTCACTCTTGTAATAACGTACATAATAATGTATTTATTATTAATATGCTTCTCCACTACATTGCTGTTGTTTAGTCATGACTGTAAGATGCTAATTATTTTTTTACTCCATCCTTACATTATTCTTATAAAAATTTTAAAGTGATAAAAGGGATAGCAAGGTTGTATAAAATCAGACCAGACACAAAGTTAGGTTCTGGTATTTATCTTGCACTTTTGCATAGTGGTATCTTAAGTGTATGTAAATATTCTATATTTATATGTATTTGCTATATCCATTACAAGTTCAAATTAATATAAACTTTGAATTATCTTTTTTTCCTTGAAGTTGGAGTTTTTTCCATGTTTGCTATAGTTGTATTGGCCAACAGCTATTATTAATACTCAAGGCAGGGAATTCTACATATGATTTTATAGCTATCTTTTGGTTTGGTGTATAACTCATGAGACACAGAAAAAAATTTATTTAAGTGGTTGTTAGTGCTTGAACCAAGGACATTTTCTGGCTTGTATTCTTGATCTTCCTTTTGTGTCCAAATATATATTTATCTTCTTTTTTTTTTCCCCTGTACATTTTTTTTGGCAAATTGCAATAGAGTGACTACAAATGAAGGACTGGAGAATGTCCAAAAATCAAAGTCTGGTGTTTAGGAAAATATATAAGACAAGTGGATTGCTTCATGAAGAATCAACAATTTCTGAACCAGGAAGAGTACTCCAGTCATAAGCTTCATTGTAGTGTTTCTACTTATTTTTTTTTCTCTTTGGGAGCTTTTTGAGACTAGAAAGCGGAACACAGCGTTACATTCAATTGATGTATTTTGAGTAAAGTTGTGACTCTCATAACACTTTCTAAAAATCACAGAATCATCAAGGTTGTAAAAGACCTTCAAGATCATCTAGTCCATCTATCCAGCACCATCATAATAACTCCTAAGCCATATTCACAAGTGACATATCCAGACCCCTCTTGAACAGAGACAGAGACAGTTTCCCCTTCCAGAGACAGTGACTCTGCATCACCTCCCTGGGCAACTTCTTCCAAAGCCTAACTACTAATTCAGTGATTTTTTTCCCTAATAACTAATCTGAGCCCCCCCAGTACAACTTAAGGCCCTTTCCTCTCCCTCTTTCACTTGAGACATGCCAGAAGAGAACAAATACGTACTTCAGTAGAACCTCCTTTCAGGCTGCTGTACAGAGCAATGAGGTGTCCCAAGCCTCCTACTCTCCAGACAAATCTATTCCAATTCCCCCAACCACTCCTGCTAAGAAGTTTTCTAGACCCTTCACCATCTTTGTTACCCTTTTTTGGACACAAAAGATCAGTACAGACTAGAGACTTAATCTATCAGATGTATTTTGAGCATGTCTACTTTGATATTCTGAAGAGAGGAGAAAAAGGACGGCCTTAGTCCAGGCTAAGTATCAGAGAACTTCTCAGTGTCTCAACTCCATCATACTAAACCCCAAGCTTTTAAGTTTATTCTGTCCTTGTTGTTTTGGGGTTTTTTAATGGCCAAGCAGACTTTGAATGTTTCACATTCAAAATGCTCAAATCTTCAGAGGTACTTCGACTCCAGTTCCAGTTGCTTCAGTAGTTTTGAAGTAACTTATTTAATCCCCAATTTAGCACAGAACTTCTGTGTGCCCAATACTTTCTAAAAATCCTGTACCCAAAAGGGATATTTGGTTAATATCAACACTTATCCAATAGACAGAAGAAATCATGAACATGATTTGCTATATATCTTTATGTATGGATTCATCACTATATGTTTGGGAGGTTTTCTACTAAGTCAAAATTGCATGTAGTAGTGATACATCTTAATAATTATGAAGAGTATTTGAATTGAAATACCTTGGTTTAAATTCAAAACATTGGATTTTTTTTTTTTTTTTTTTTAATAACGAGGATTAAACAACTTCTGCCAAATTATATATGGTTTGTTGAAGGAATTGCATTTACCTATGTGTTTTGTCTGTTTGCTGGATGGATATTTAAAGAAGTGTGTGTATCTTGTTTTCCTGCAGATGTTTATTCCTTCCCTCCCTCTGGTTTTGTACATTCCCAAAATATGAATGCATCAGAAGTAATTCACTGGCCGTGCATGAAACGGCTACGTGTGAAAACACAGTAACTGCTCTGTTTCTCATAGCTGAGTTCAAGCCAGCGCAACTCTTTGTGCTATTAGGGATTAAACCTTCTCTATTTTGTGCTACAACGTCTGCAAAAAAACTTGGCATGCACATGGACCTTGTTTGTCATCTATATTGCTGAGAAAGAGAACTGCTTTCATTTACTGTACACTGCTGCTGAAACTAAACCAGCTGGACCTCGGTTTTAGTGTGAGTTTGTTGTTCGGGGTTTTTTGTTGGCTTGTTTGTTTGACTGTCTGTTTTTAAGAGGAAATGTTCACAACAATAATACTAAAATATTTCAGTATTCAAGAAATAGTGGATATGGTTACTCCTCTGTTGTCAGTGCATTTTGATAATGGGAAGTCAGTCTCTCATCTCTTCAGTCTGCTGCTCTTGGAAGGCTTCTGATATAATTCATCCTGCATTTGATAATTCATCCTCATAAAGCTGACTTCTCTAAAAGTCTTTTTTTGTGGGTCTAAAATCTATGAGATGAATTCAGCATGTGAATTCTGAATTGCATCAATTTCAACATATATAAAACATTCTTTTTACTAGCAACATATAGGTTTTCTTGTTTAAAAATTCTAATGTATAGTTTATAATAAAATAATTTTTCAGAATTTTATGTAAATGTTGAAAATTCATTCATATAGCTTCACTTTTATTGAAAAAAATTGTAAGCAGAAAAAATTCCTTTTCATTCCCTATAAGTATATCATAGGGACTAAATAATATTTGCAAAGGATTCTATGGTTATGAGCCAAAATGTTAGGGAAAAGATGAAATATCCATTATGCAGCATAATACCTAGCTGTATGTTCTTACTTCTATGTCTGATCCTGCACACAAAAGTTTAATTTAATTTACAGTGAAATAATCCCACTAACTCTTTCCTGTTCTCTTCCTGTTGATCTAAATGGCAAAATTCCCACAGGACTTGAAGAACCAGACAAATTTCTTGATATGAAAAGTTAATTGTGTGGCTAGATTCAATTACATGGGTATAGAACAAACAGAATTTTCTTGCTCCCTTAATACTGCTGCCTTCCCTCCTTCCCTTCCAGAGGCCATCTAAAAAAAAACATATTGTAAGCTAGAACAGAGCTGTTCTACTCCTGTCTGTGTGTGACTTGTGTTTAACTTAGGTAAAAGCTTAGATTGCCTCAAGCCTTTTTTTTATTCCAACAATTCAATGGTGCTTTCATCCAGATTTTATAGATTTCACAGAGATCACCTGGCAGTCTGTGCATCTACTTTTACCAAGCACTTAAAAAGCACATGCAATGCGTGCATATGTACAGGATTGGTTTTCTCTTCAGAAATTAACCAACATAATAAACAAAAGTGCTGAAAAAAAGCATTGAGTAAGAATATACCCATGTACCCATTAATTATACAATTATAAATCTGAAGTGATGTTTTAATTATTATACCACAGAACATTTCAGTGTTGCATGCAAGAGTGTATTTCCCAGAGACTATTTCCCAGAATATTTTAGAGCAAAAGCAATTCCATTTGAAAAAAAAAAAAATCCAATTTCTTTCCTTCTTATTTTTTCAGAAGGTGATTTTCAAAGCTTATTAGGTAAAGTGGAGATATAAAAAGCCACTTGAAAGTACAAAACAAATGAACAGGGAGGAGAAAAGCAAAGGAAAGCAAGAAAAATCAGAGTAAACAATTATTAACCCTTTACAGCAATACCCTGCTCCCATTTTGCAGCAGAAAATGTCTTCAATAGCCTTATGTATAAAGCTGAGGCTTCATTAAAATACATAACAGTTCAGCACATACTTAAAATTAGGCAATTGCATTTATGTACTTCCTTGAATTACAGACATTTTTTCTACTTTTTCCAGAAATTTCTCAGTTATTATCATATGAAACATCTCTGTGCAACAGACAGCTTTTTCTACTCATGTGGTATTAAAAAAAGCCTGTGGTGGGTTCACCCCTGGTTGGACACCAGATACCCATTAAAGCTGCTCTGTCACTCCCTTCTTCAACTGGGCAGGGGGGAGAAAATATAAAAAAAGGCTCATGGGTTGAGGTCAAGGCAGGGAGGGATCACTCAGCAGTTACCATCATAGGCAAAACAGATTAGACTTAGGGAAATTAATTTAATCACCAATCAAATCAGAGTAGCATAATGAGAAATAAAACCAAATCTTGAAACACCTTCTCCCCACCCATTCCTTCTTCCTGGGCTCAATTTCACATCCAGGTTCTCTCCCTGCTTTTCCTCAGTGGTGAAGGGGGATGAGGAATGGGGCCTGTGGTCAGCTCATCACATGTTTCTGCCAATCCTCCATACTCAACAGGAGGACTCCTCATGCTCTTGCCCTGCTTCAGTGTGGAATCCCTTCCATGGGAGACAGAACCCAAAAACTCCTCTGATGTGTGTCCCTCCCATGGGATGCAGTTCTTCACAAACTGCTTCAGTGTGGGTCCTCCCCAGGGTCACAAGTCCTGCCAGTAAACCTTCTCCAGGGTGGGCTCCTCTCCATGAGACCACAGGTACTGTCCGGAGCCGGCTCGAGCACAGTCTTGCCACAGAGTCACAGCATCCTTCAGGCACATCCACCTACTCCAACATTGGGTCTTCCATGGGCTGCAGATGATTATTTTCTCCTTGATGGCCCTCCATGACCTGCAGGGGAACAACCTGATTGAATCTGTCTGATTGAATCTAAGAATCATAGAATAGTTTGGGTTGGAAGGGGCTTTAACCAGCATCTGGTTCCAAACCTCCTCTGCTATGGACAAGGACACTTTCCACTAGACCAGGTTGCTCAGAGCCCTATCCAGGCTGGCCTTGAACACCACCAGGTATGGGGTACCCAGAACTTCTCTGGAAGGTGTGTTCCACTGTCTCATCACTCTTACAGTGAAGAAATATCTAATCTAAACCTACCCTCTTTCTGTTTAAAGCCATACGCCCTTATCCTATCACCACATGTCCTTGCAAAAAGTGCCTGTTCAGGATGCTTGTAGGCCCCCTGATGGTACAGGAAGACTGCTTTAACATGAGCTCCAGGCTATGGAATCCCAACTTTCTCAGCCCCTGTTCTTAGGAGAGGCATTCCAGCCCTCTAATCATCTCAGTGGCCATCCTCTGGACTCTCCCTTTTTATGCTGGGGACCCCAGAGCTGGATGCAGTACTCCAGGTGAAGTCTCAAAGGCACAGAGAAGAGGAGAATCACCTCTCTGGATCTGCTGGTCATGTTCCTTTTGATGCAGGACACAGTTGGCTTTCTGGGTTGCAGGTGCACATTGCCGGCCCATGTTGAGCTTCTCATCCATCAACATCCCCATGTATGGCTTCTTCTCAGGGCTGCTCTTAATACATTCTCTGCCTAGCCTATGTTTGTGCTTGGGATTGTCTTGACCCAGGGGCAAGACCTTCTTGCCCATGGTCTTGCTGAACTTCATGAGGTTCACAAGAACCCACCTCTCAAACCTGTCCAGCTTCCACTGGATGGCATCACTTCCCTCCAGAGTGTTGACCACACCACACAGCTTGGTGCTGTCAGCAAACTTGCTGAGTGTACCAGATCTCATGCCCATGTCACTGACAAAGATGTTGAAGAGCACCAGTCCCAATACTGACCCCTGAGGAATAACACTCATTACAGGTCTCCACTCGGACAGTGAACCATTGACAAAAGCTCTTTGAGTGTGACCATCTTACCAATTCCTTATCTACGGACTGGTCCACCCACCAGATCCCTGCCTCTCCAATTCAGAGACAAGGAAATTGTGCAGGACAGTGTCAAATACTTTGTTCAAGTCCAGGTAGATGATGGCACTTGTTCTTCCTGTACCCACCAACACTGTAGTCCTGTCATAGAAGGCCATTTTTTTTGGCACAATTTGCCTTCAGTGAAGCCATGTTGGATATTGGTGGTCACCAATCATCTGCTTATTTACCTTAGCATAGCTTCTAGCAGGTTCTGCTCTGTGATCTTGTCAAGCACGGGGCTGAGATTGACCGGCCTGTCATTTCCTGGGTCTTCCTTATTGCCTTTTTTGGAAATGGGAGTTTTGTTTCCATTTTTCCAGTTAGTGGGAACCTCACTTTTCCACTATGCTGGATAGTGGCTTAGCAATTTTATCTGCCCATTCCCACAGGATCTTCAGATGCATCTCATCATGTCCCATGGACTTGTGCATCTTCAGATTCCTTGAGTGGTTTTGAACTTGATCTTCTCATACACTGGACATTTATTTGTTCTCCGAGTCACTTCCTTTGCCTTTTGTAACTTGGGTGGTGTGTCTGGAGCACTTGCCACTAAAGACTGATGCAAAAATGTTGTTGAGTACTTCAACCTTCTCTGTATTCTGGGTAACCAGGTCTGCTGTATCCTTCCATAGAGGGACCACATTTTGTTTCACTGATGACATACCTGTAGAAGCTTTTCTTGTAGTCCTTGACATCCCTGGCCAGATTTCTGTCATGGCTGTAGCTTTCCCAACCTGATCATTTGCTGCTCTGTATTCCTTCCAGGCTACCTGTCCTTGCTTCCATTCCGTATCTTTTTGTATTTCAGTTTGTCTGGGAGCTCCTTGTTCATCCTTGCAAGCCTCTGACTTCCTCTTTGTTGGAATGCATCACTCATGAGCTTGGAAGACGTGATCCTTGAATATTAACCAATTTCCTTGGGCCATCTTGCTGCTGGGGCTTTATCCCGTAGTACTCTACTCCCTTGGAGAATGTAGTTACCATCAATACTTTCCAAGAACCTCCTGAATTGCTTATGCCCTGCTGTGTTGTCCCTTCAACAGGTATCTGGTGGTTGAAGTCTTCCATGACAACCAGGACTTGTGAATGTAAGGCTGCTTTCATTTGTCTCTAGAGGGCCTCATACACTGGGTCTCTCTGGTTGCGTGGCCTGTAGCAGACCCCCATGACTATGTCACCTGCCCTTGCCTTTCCTTTAACTCTGATGATCCATAGGCTGTTGGTCTGCTTCTCAGTCATTCTCAAGCAGACCTTCATGAACTCCAGCTGGTCTTTGACAAAGAGGGCAACACCCCATCCAGGACTCTTCTACCTGTCCTTCCTGAAGACCTTGTATCCTTTCATTTCAACACTCTGTTCATAGGAGACATCCATCCCACCACGTCTGCATGTCATGCAAAAGTAAAATTACAGCCGTGTAGGCATGAGCACATCTCTAACTCCCCTTGTTTACTCCCCATGCTGCTTGTGCTTGCATAGAGGCGTTTGAGTTGGGGCCCCAGTGAAGTTGCCCTACAGTCTGGGGCAGTCCTTTGTGCTGCTCTTCAGGTGTTCTCCTGTTGATCTTCAGTCCCTCTCCAGGCTCTGGGCATCTCTTGCTGGCACTGACATCAAACTGGTAGGAGTGAGATGGACTGAGGTTCCCTTTCCCCTGGCAACTTCCATTGTTCCAACTTCCATAGTCCAACTGACTAATCAGAGCAAAATCTATCAATATATTTCACTGAAAACAGCCAAAAAGGGTATCTGAAGAATGCAGGCTACTTATGTAAACAAGCTAGTTTATAGTCTACAGAGTTAGTTGTTTTGGTTTTTTTTTCTTTTAAAGGGAATAATTATTTTCTTTGTGGACACAATATCAATGTGTAGATATTGTGCTGCCTTTTTAAGGTGTATACGTTTTAGCTTGGCAAAATATAGGGGGTAAGATTTTGAAAGCCTTTAGTATTGACCTAATCTTGATCTTATTTAAGATACTTCTAGTGACTGTGAAAGAAGAGATTTCTGTCAGGCCTGAGTGCTACTGCAAATACTATCCATTATTTTTATTTGTACTTGTGCACTTTGTGTTGTTTTATGAATACAAAATCTCATATAAAAAAATTAATGGAAAAATTAATTACTTATGAGTTAGACTTTTCATTAATGCCAAAAGTGAGTAACAAGAAACTGCGTCCTCAGACGAACACTTAGGCACTTAAAGTGCCACCTATCCATTGCAGTTAAAATTGCCTATACTGAATGAGGATGAATAAGCTGATACAGTTTTGAGAGATTGACAGGAAAGATTCTTGATGCTCGATTGTCACAAAATACAGGCTTACTCTGATCATTGTTTTTATAATCAGCAACTTATGCAGATACAGTTTTTTTAGTTTAATATAATTTAATTTAATTTTTAGTTAAAATTTTACAATTTTTAAAAAATTAAACACTTTATTTTAGAGTGTAATTTAAATGAGTAAGTAAATTTCAAGTAAAGGTACAAAACTATAAAAACATAAAAACTATGTCTTCTAATCAGACATAGGCCACCATATTTCCTTCATGAATTCTTGTGCTGTATCCTCTGATCTGCATTTGTTCACTAAAAAGTATATTAAGCGATTTGAATTGGAAAACTCTTCAACTGCATAAAAATATAACTGCTGTACCTATTAGAGGTTGGCTGGATTTATCTCTCTAATTTAAATTTCATCCCACTGTCCACTGATCTGTCAGTCAGATTTACTTCTCTTCCTTCTCTCAAAGAAAGTACCTGAACAACATGAATGACAGGTAACTTGGTCTTTCATAAAAAAGAGCATTTAGATTGCTACAGAAATTTTGGCATGGAGGAACTCTAGATCAAATTTCTTTAGCATTTTCAACATTTTGAAATATTTCAAAATCTTAAACACCAAACAGAGAGCCTGAAAGTCTTGAGAGTTCACGTGTTCAGGGAATACTGAGAATGACAAGTGCAGGGAGAGAGGAAAGATGGTGAGCTGCCTATATGTTCTGCTACATTTGCAATTTTCCTGCAAATTGTAAGCAGGAGTCTTAATGAAAAAAACCCTCAGAATTAATTCCATCTTAGTGCTCTTCTTGTGCTTTTTGGTAGTGAATACCTACTTTGTTTCAGCTTTTTTTTCCCATTTGTGTCATACTTCAGATAATCTAATAAAACATTGAGAGTATCCATTGTACTTAATCAATTCACACAGCCCATATTGCTGACGGGTCTGATATAAGGAAGGACGGGCCTGGGAGGTGGCCACTTCAGGTCATAGTAATGTGGATAGGATTGAGAAGTTTAAATTGGTGCTTTTGTGTAGAAAAACAGAAGCATGTAGGTTGCAGAAAAGTCAGTCTCTTTTGAGCTGTAGAACTCACTTTTAAATTATTCCTGGTTTTGTTTAATTCTCTGTTTCTGTGCTGCTTTCTGTCTGTGCTTCTCCTTATCCCCTTTTCCCAAGAGGTAGTTAGAGCTCTTCTCACCTTCCTTAGACATGTTCCATACACAGCAGACTGATTTATTTCAGAGTGTTTATACAGATTTCCAAAGGTGAAGATACTTGGCTTTGGCTTAAATCTGTGTTGTAGAAATGACCCTTCCAAAGACTGCTGTGGAGCAACTGCAAGCAGAATTCCTTATGTGTGTGTGCCAGGGCAACTGTCAAGGGAAGAAAGGAAAAGCTGCAGGAATGGGAAGAGAAGTAAAATGGAGCTTTACGATTTGCTCTAGATGAGAAATCCTTACCTATTCAATTTTCTTTTTCTATTTTTTAAAATTATATTTATATATTTATTCTTATTTGGAAATGGAATAAATAATAAGAGAATACACTCACAACAGTCATTTGGGTAGAATAATATATAAATCATTCTGATTATCAGTATCAGCTTGGAAGTCTAGATAAAGAGTGGAAAGCTAAGACTATTCAAAATAATAGGTAAAATTTTTACTAGATAGAAATCAAAATCAAAAAAGCCACGTGCAAAATCCAGGTCAGTTATGGTGTGATAACAAGGAAAGCTGAGGTAAAAAAAAAGGGAAACCAAGCATATAGTGGGCCCTGCATTAAATTCATGCTTTCGCCCAGTGGAAATGATTATTAATCTTTCTGTCTTGGAAATAGAAACGTTCTTCACATTTCACCAATCCACCAGCTCTGCTTTATGACCCAGATATTTGTCCTATTAGTTTGTCATGTATGTAATGGTGCTGCAAGCAGTACACGTATTACTTGCTAAGGTCAATGACATTGCTAATTTATTGTTACTTTAGGAATCCATCAATGACCACCTTAATTTAGTGCAAGCTGGTTTCTGCTACTGAAATATACTGATTTGCAGTATGGAACTGTAGCATTGTTTCCAGCACCCAGCAAGTTTGCAATTAAAAATCTGTTACAATTTAAGTGGCATTGATTTAAGCACTTTATTTTAGCTGTCCCATTTGAAAAAATTACCTATGTCTAATTCTATTTTAAAATTTTCAACGGTTTAACTGAGTAACATGTTAAACACTATAAGTATTTTTTTAAAATTGATGGTAAATCATTACATCTGTAAAATTTACTTACATTTATAATAATCTTTAGTGATATTTGCTTGACAATAAGGTTTAAAATATAAGCTAAAATATCCACTCATGTCTAGCCTTTGCTGTCTTTTTGGTTACCTTTTCACTGTGATTTATTTCCATGAAACTTTCTAGTAGTTTTAAGTCATAAAAAGAAACAAAGGGTCCTTTCAATGTTGGAATGACTTGATATTCATGCAGGTAGTATTTATGTTTCTGATTGCCAGTGTATACTATATCGGCATTAAAGTGACTATGTTGTATATTTCAGAAGGTTGTTGCTGTTGCTGCAACTCATTGCACCTCCATTATGGAAACTTATTAATGCCATTAAGAGAACATTGTTCTGGATTCATTTAATCTTCAGCCTGGATAAAATGCTGCAACTTTATACATAGTGGTATCCTTGACATAGCTGCAGAGCTGATATAGGTTAATGTAATTGTTTGTGTGCAAGACCCTTGGTATTGACCTGAGAGACATCAAATTCTGCCTTTACTAACACTCGTATAAATCAGGAGTAGGTCCATTGATTTCAATTACTCAGTATTTACAGTGAAATGAAACAGAGAACATAATTTAACCTATACATCTAAATTTAACCTTGACAGAAACATGCACAATCCCTATTTACTTGAATGAAGCAGTTAGAAAATTCCAGAACTGTATTTTAAGTGGAAAACAATGATATCCCAAATAGGTAAAAGTTAGAAAAAGTAGCTGAACAGCCATTAAAATTCAGTGAAATCACAATTTTATCTTTCCTTCTGCCCACAAAAATATCATCTGCTTTTAATTTCATAATTTCTTACCAGACATAGCTGTATTTAGAGTCCCGCTTTTCTGTGACTGGTAAAGTCTGGATTACTCTTAATTTTGTCTTCATGAAGAACTATTCTCAATTATGTACTTTTGTGTCCACTGTCTGCTACTTAACTCCATGAAAACAGAAGTGGTAACCCTCTAGTCTCTTAGGAGAGATTGAAAATTCATCTAAACCAGAAAGCAATTATTTTTAACATGGAGTTATTTATAGTGAGCAGTGGGAAATCTAAGCCTTAAAAAATAGATAGAAAAACTGAGATTAGGAAGATATGATAAAATGCAGCTTCAGGTTTACACATCATGTGTAGGAAACACAACTAAGGCTGTCTTTCATCCTGTTTTGGAGACTAAAAATAAATATTTATCAGGCTGTAATTACTAGTCCTATAAAATATTAAGGTTTTTCCAGGAAAAGAATCCACATTCTTGCTTATGCCTGCAAAGAACCGTGAAGATCACAGTGCTCTATAAATTATGATATTGGCTGTTCCTTGTGCCTCAACTTTGACTGTTTCAGCTGACTAAAACTGAAAGTTTATTTTAAAGTCTACAGTATTCTCCATAGAAATTATTTTTATATCTTTTGCTTTCAAAATGTGTTTTATTCTCTCTTCCATAAATAAAAATTCCTCTTGATATGGATATAATGATGTTTTCTAACATTACGTATATGTGGTTAATATTTTCCCATTTTCTGCAGCTGTCATTAAACTGTATTCCCTGTCCAGAATATAACAAAAGAGGATAGCATGAAGTACCTATCTGGGTCATCACAATTAAATTGTATAGAAATAGATAAAAGAAAACTTTAAAGAAAATTGTTTCCTTTCCTCTGCAGAGACTTGTTCCTCCAGGGTTTCCTAAGGATGGGGGTCTTTAATCTTTAAAACCAGACACTGTGCTGAAACTATGTTCCAGAATAAAAATATTTTTATATAGTAAATACATTTTGCAAAACTGAATATTGTAGCTGTCATATTCATCAGGAAAATCTCAGCATAGAAAACTATTTCTCTGACTTTGAGCCTACACTTACATTCACACACATCCTTCTGATTGGGAGATGCAAACTTGTGCTGCTCAAGCTGGGTCAGATTTTGGGTTTTTTTAGGCTATCCCTCATGAACATAGGAATAAACTCTCAACTAATTAATTTTTTTCATAAAAACTAGTGTATTTTTTTCTATAATAATCCTCTTTAAAATAAAAAACTGTAAGATTTTAAAGATAGAGAGGTGACAAAATACAGACATGCATCTAGTAATAATATCAATAGTGATTAAATAATTAATTTACGGCTCTCTCTGCATCAGCAGATGCCTGACCCTCAATTCAAAGGTCAATAAATTTTATGTAGACATAAGAAGCAAGTGGTAGAAAACTCACATTTAATTTTTAGTTTAAGGCTGAATGACCTGTTCTTTTATTCAGACATCATGATATCAAAAATCACTGAGCTCTTTCTCTGATTTTTGTGTGGTACTGATAAACATTTGCACTGGTATCAACATTACAGTCCCTTTTACATGGCCACAGAAGTGCTTCCTCTTTAAGAGGAAGGTATTTAAAGTTGAAGAAATATATTCTGTATATCCTGATGTTGTGAATTTGACCTCATAAAAACATGTCAAATTAAGATTAATTAAATTTCTACATTTATATCTACTCAGCCTCTTAGAAGTTTGAAATAATCCCTTCTGCCTGCCTCAGATTTTACCATCTCTTCCTGTGGTGAGCAAGTTGAACAGAATTCCTAACATTTTGCAAGGCTTCTCAAATAAGGAGGGACTGAAAAATCAGAACAAAAAATTGGTACAGGACTTCAGAAGATGCTAGACTGCTTTCTCATATGAATAATCCTACTAGTAGGATGCTGTTTTCAGGACTGAATGAAGATAACAGAAGTACTTAATTGCTCTTCTAGTTTATAGGTGATATGCAGATAACAGCTATTTTGTACCACATACATATATGTACTAACTTAATAATAATTTACTTTGTAAATTTTACTAGCTAAACTTGAGGCTGAAATATGGCACTGTTTTATAATGCAGTGTTTTCACCCTCTGTAAAGTAATGCAATATCAGAAATTTAATGTCATCAATTCCTCCCAATGCAAATTACCAATAAAATTAATTCTGAATTAACTCTCAAAACTAGCTGAATTTTGATGGGAAATGAAAATGAACATATTAGAACTGAGTAGATTTTTGACCTGTCACCAAACTTGGAAAGTAACAAAACCCTGAGAGGAAAACTGAGAAACAATAGTGGGGGAATGTCTGGTTACAGTGGAGAATTTTTCAGAGTTTCACAGCAAGGTTATAAGCTAAGGAACACTTTCATTATTCATCCATGTCATGGTTTGATGCTGGCCCAATGCCAGTGCCCCCATGAAAATATATTTTCCTCAACCAGCTACTGTGAGATGTGACCAGCAACAGAGCAGAGCAGGCTCAAGCTTAGAAAGAGAGAGAAAAAACTTTATTAACCTGCACTAAAATAAAAGAAACACACGGGAAACTGAAAGAAAACCTTCCAAACATTCCTCCTCCTCCCACCCAATTTCCACCAAAACACAGTAACACAAAAACCTTGGAGTCTTGATCAAGTTACCACCACTCAGATAATCAATTCTCAGTCCATCAGGGGAGAGAGGAGTCTCTCTTGTACCACAGTCCTCCCCACGAAACAGGGTTGAAACTCCCCATGTTTCCTTGTCACACATGGCACCGCCCGGAGAAAATCTGCCATCATGACATCCTCCTTCCATGTACAGTGCTCTCACCACCGTCCATGGACTGAAACTGCTCATAGGGTTCTTCAAGGATGCTTTGCCAAGTACCAAAAACCAACCATTTCTCATTTTTGGGACAACAGTCCCCCCCATTTTCTCCTCCCCTGGGGCCGAGGGTCTCGAGAACAGAGCTCTTCTTCTCCCTGAAGACAGAGGGCACCACTACATCCTCTTCATCTTCCTCTGTTCACTCCACTCCTTTATATGGTGTCATTACTGCAGGTCACTCTCTTGGCTCAAGCCATCACATCTCCCTAAATGCAGTCTCATGTA
>VZSE01014922.1:1389049-1418493 GCA_013398275.1 Promerops cafer | reverse complement strand
CCCAGCCATGTGGCTGGGCAGAGGGAGGTGTGCATGGAACAAAAGAGAGTGAACGCTGGGAATGCTCTGCTTTTAACCCCGTGTGTTCTCAGAGGCGATCCATGTCTTCAGTGGTCACACCAGGTGTCAATATTCAAATCTGACCACCGATTGGTTTGACTATAACTTCCCAAAAAACTCACTTCCTCAAACCGAGACAATCCACAAGGCCAATGATTAGGGATAAGTAGCCTTCACACTACTGCTCAGCCTGAAGATTATGTGCAAAGAATTTTCTCATGAGCATCTACTATATATATGAGGGAAATCTCTATTGCACACAAAGTCTTGAAGCAATCCACAAAGTAAGCATTTAATTACTAGCGAACTAAAATAGATGTATGTGAATGGAGAAGGAATACGTGGTCCAAAAAGCTACACTGCAAGATACTTTTGCTTCTCTTTCATGACCATTTGTTTTTCATCTACAGCAATTTATGTCTCAGTGTGATAACCACTCAACAACAGTCCACTGCTTAGGTATTTCCCTCACTGGTTGTAATGCCTACTCTCGTCAAGCACTTACTATGATCACATGGAGCAATGAACTGGTTTGTAAACTATGGAAAACAATGTGTCTCTAATGTATGGAGTCAGGATCTGTGGGATACAGATGTTCCGCTGCTTAAACTACAGTGTCCTAACAGCATATGTTGGGTACAGGCACAGAAAATTAATCTTAATTAGAGAAGAGTTAAAAAAAAATTGCTATGTACTTACTGACACCAACTTTGATTCGAAATCATTTGAGTCTTTAAAAAGCAAAATTAGGAAATAAAAATATAATATTAAGTCATCATTTGTTAAGGAAGTAGAGGGGAAAATATCTATGTAGTTCATGTATCCATAAGCTCTCTTGATGTTTTTAGCATTTCTTCCTTGACCTGGTCTCCATTACATCTTTTTTTGTATTTCTTCTTGATTAGCTTCAATGAAACAGATGTTTTCAGTGCAAAGCAATGCTCTCATCCATTTGGACTATTAGAGAGAGTAAACCAGAATAAAGATAGCAAAATAGGAGCAAATTAGCACTTTTAAATAGTTTCAGTTTATCATGGGTATAATTAAAAGAAATCTTATCAATACAGAAGTAGCAAGCAACAGAATTGTTTATTGTAGTGGTTTGAATCTGGCTGGATGCCAGGTGTCCACCAAAACCACTCTATCACTCCTCTTGCAACTGGACAGGGGTGAAAAAATACAAGGAAAGACTGGTGGGCTGAGATAAGGACAGGAGAGGTCACTCACTGATTACCATCATGGGCAAAACAAACTTGGATTAGGGAAATTAGTTGAATCTATTACCAAGCAAAATCAGAGCAGGATAATGAGAAGTAAAGCAAATCTTAAAAACACCTTCCTTCCAACCCTCCCTATTTCTCAGCTCTACCTCCTCCCCCTCAGCAGCACAGACAGACAAGGGACGGAGGGTACAGTCAGTTCATCACAGGTCGTTCCTCCTCGGGGGAGTCCTTCCACTGCTCCAGCCTGAAGTCCCTCCCACAGGAGACAGTTCATGAACTTGTCAAAAATGAGTCCTTTCCATGGGATGTAGTTCTTCATGAGCTGCTCTGTGGGGTGCAGTCTTTGAGGAACTGGCTGCTTCAACATCAGTCCCCCACAGGGTCATAATTCCTACCAGCAGTCCTGCTCCAGTGTGGGCTTTTTTCTTCACGATTCTGCAGATCCCTGCCAGAGCCTGCTCCAGCATGGGCTTCCCACGGGGTCACAGCCTTTTTTGGGTACATCCACCTGCTCCAGTGTAGGTTCCTCCAGGGGCTTCAGGTGGATCTCTGCTGCCCTGTGCCCTCCAAGAGCTGCAGGGACACAGCAGTCTCACCACAGGCTGCAGGGCAATCTCAGCTCTGGTGCCTGAATCACCTCCTTCCCCTCCTTCCGCACTGACCTTGTTTCTCTCATATATATCACTTTTTATCTGCAATTATTTCTGTGCAATAACTTTTTTTTCCCCTTCTTAAATATGCTGCTACAGAGACACTATTACCATCTGTGATGGGCTCAGCCTTGGCCAGACGGGTTGTTCTTGGAGCTGGGTGGCATTGGCTCTGTCAGACACGGGGAGCGTCCAGCAGCTTCCCACTGAAGTCAGCCCTGTAGGCCCCCAGCCTCCACCAGAACCTTGCCATGCAAACCCAACACACTTATTAGGGAAAGGGATTACGGTGATCCGTGAAAAGAAGTCAAAGTATTTGTTTACATATAGAGTAAGTTATTACTATTATATATAATATGCTTAGTTCCTCTACTTTCCTTAAGAACTGTGTTTTGGTTTGCTTTTATTTTCCCAACCTACACAGGTACTTTCTGTTGAGATATTTTTAAAACTTGCTTTTCATAATATTAAAATCAGTGAGTTCATACACATCACATCTTTACTGAATGCCTGTCTTATGCTTAAATTGGTGTCCTCTTCTCTCCTCTAAAAACTATTGGGAAATAAAATCCTTGAGAAATATTAAGCATAAAGGAACACGTCTTAAGTTCATAAATTTCCAAGGAATTTGACTGCAGAATATGCCAAGTTTTACTGCATGCTACCTTGTTTCATACTCTCCTCCAAGAATTTAATTTACTGATTACTATATCATGCATATAGGCCAGTCTAGGTTTTACTGTGCTTAATTTTTAGGGATGTAATAGCAATGTGAGGAAAATTACAGTTTTAAACAAATGTATTATTTCCAAATGCAAAAAACACATGTGTAATATTACTCATGCCCCACGGTTTATTCATGGTGGTAAGAAACTTGTATTATTTTCCCATGATAATAAAAGCTGAGATAAGAACACAAATTACCACTTCCCAAGAAAATACTTACTGTAAAAACATAAATTGTTGTAAAGGAATCCATGCAAGGCCCATTAAAGAAAATTGACTTTGTTGCCCAATATACACCTGAGAGGATGAATACATTTATGGGAACTTGTTATGCAAAATGTTTACTTTTGAACCATGTGTTGTTATTAAATCACTAGTAGCAGAGGATTCATAAACCTAAGAAGGGTAGTTGTTAGTCATTTTTTCTTCTGTACAGAAGCTGGTGAGAGTCTAATATTACTCCTTTTAGTCTTTCTTAGGTTACTTCCTTCAGGTTTTCAGGAAAGATTGTGATGTGCAACAACCCTCATAAAATAAAACTCAGTGTTTTCTTATGATTCTTTGTGAGAAGATGCCAACGTATGTGAACTGATGTGCTGATTTTTCTTTTGTGTGATTTGGTAGTATGACCTGCTAGAGCTAATGGACACATGGTTTCATTCAACAGCTCTGCATGTGTTGGAGATTTTTTACCTCTTCCTGGCCTTGTTTTGAATTTTGATGCCTATGGAAATCCTACATACATAGTGTTATGTTCTTTATTCTATTCACAATGATCCAATTTCTTCCTACACTGTCCTCTTCACAGTTTTTTTATGTTATATAGGAAGAAAGATAGTACCACTGCTGCTAGCATTTAATCTGCAAATGTGGTTAGGGTATAATCTATACAATCATCCAGATAATTAATGAAGATATTGAAGAGAATTGGGCTCAGAACTGACCCCTGGGGTGCATCACCAGTTACTGAACTCTAAGTACAGCTCATCTCACTGATCACCCCCCTCTGGGTCCAGCCATTCAATTCTCCCTCTCTGCTCATCTTACCCATACTGAGTCAACACCTCTGTGAGGACAGGGAGAGATCACTCTGGGAAAAAGAAGTACTTCAGGAGTACCTTACAATGGAAAGATTGTCCTGCAGAAAATGCAGTCACTATATTTTAATCCTTTTCATATTGCATAAAGTAGAAAATAAAGAGTCATGACTGTCATCACCCATCAACTAAAAAAATAGAAAAACATTAGAAATCTTCTTTTATTTCTACTGGAGGTCTGTTTAAGAACTATAGTGTGAACTTTCTACATTCCAGTAATTTCTATATGCACAGGTTTTTTTTTACTAGTTTCTTTTTGAAAATTGTTGCTAACTGTAGTCAAATTATCCAAATTCCACAGTCTTTCAAGAAAGCATTAAAAATAAAAAATTACTATTCAATGTATCAAAATAATAAAAAACATCTAAATTAAATTTAATTTTTTAGAATCTAAATTTCTAAATTGCTAAACGAAAATTTAAATCTAAATCTTTAATCTAAATAATAATGTATTTGTTTAAGAACTGCAACATAGTGAATGGCATCTTGTTTTTTGAGGGAAATGTCTTTGAAATCGCTTGTTCTTTCTTTGTATATTTATATTTCTTTCTAATGTTTCTGGAATTCATCAATGAGTAGATAATAGATGATAAAAGAATTTTAAGGTTTAATAGAAAGATAGTAAACACCTTGTAGTAAATATTAGCATCTTAAACCAAGTTGTGTGTATCTTTTTGCACTCTATCACAATCCAGAAGAGCATGTTCTGTATTTTTTGGACACCCTCTGCTAGTTTTATACCAAGAAGTTAAACACGACAGATGCAAAACAGGGAAAAGATACCCAAGTCTGTATGAATGCAGTTAAAAATACCCAGACATCTTTAATTTATGGAATCCCAAGCAGATGGTAAAATATGTTTACTGAACTCTTGTCTCTTTTTCTCTAAAGAACCAGAAGCTTTAAATATCACAGCATGTTTCAGAATTTGGCAGTGAGGACGTGAGTTTTCTCTGGTTTCTTCTTCTTGTTCTTTTTTTTTTTTTNTTCTTTTTTTTTTTTTTTTTTTTTTTTTTTTTTTTTTTTTTTTTTTAATCCTAATAAGTAGTTCTTAAATTTGGAACACTGTTAAGGTTTTTGATAGCTACAAATCTGACTCAAATTATTTATTTGAGGTCTCTATGTGAAAAATTTATTTTAAAAAATGATATAAAATAAAAAATGTTATCTTACTATTTTCAGTGTCTGTACTACAGTTTGATTTAGGAATTATAATTTAACACTGTCAGAATTAGGCTGCTTTGAAGGCCAAAGTTACAATTAAATTATATAGTTTTTATTCTTCCATAACAGAATTAGAATAAGATAATTTCTTTATTTTTGCATATAAGGGCAATGTGGTATTCGTCTGAAATACATTTTCCAGACATTCATTCCTGCACTGAGACAACAAAAGACGTGAGTCCTGCAGTCACTGATGGTTTGTTTCAGTCACTTACTGAGGATCATCAGTTCAGTTCAGTCAAGATGGTTTACTTTTCCTTCATTTTTATTGTTATTATTTCTTTGCTTGTGTAGATTCTTGATCATAATTCAGTTTCAGAAATTGAATATCATTAATTTCAGTGATTAAAAGAAGAGAGAGGAGAGAATCAGAACTATTGTTACCTCATAGGTGATATCGAATGCCACATATTGGATGCCTTTTGTACATCCATGTGGCTCCATGTTCAGGTTGCTTTTTCAGAAATTTTTGCTAATATTCCTGTCTGAGTACTACAGAATAGTAGTGTTCTACATACCTATATAATGATTCATAATTTTAGTGGGCTTTTGTGTCCTCCCAGGTAGTCATGTACTTACTTTGAATTATTCTGAGAACTTACTTGGTATTCAGAAGTTCCAAATTATTATTTTTTTTTATTTCCACAACCTTCAAGATAATGGAGAACACACTGTTGAACTTCCATATGAGGTTGTTGCAAAGTGATTAGATGCAATATGTGTGAAGGGCTGTGTGTACAACCTGTGTGAATCTGTCTGAAAAGATAAAGTTACAGTCTAGATCTTCTGAATATTTCCTCACAAAAGTGACTGTGGGAGCTTCCTTAGAAGCCTGTCTAAACCAGAACAGGAGAGACCAAGCTGTGTGGCTGGGCAATGTGCAGGAAGGAAACAGCAGGCACTTTCTCAGGAGACCATTCTTCAGGACTATTTCTCTGAATAAATTCCTGAAGCTCAGTTTCCAGATGAAAGAAGGAAAATGGATTTTTGCATGCTACATTTTTATGAGATTTTTAATGGATTCTGAAGGAACAGGCCACCTGCATGGGAAGCAGAAACAGAGTACTGCTGTCATTACCTGGTTCAAAGTGAACCTCCTGTCCTTTGTAGCTCACATTTCAAAAATTTTGTGGGTATTACTGAATTTAGACTTTTTCTTCCATCTCTGAAGATAGATAGTATCATGAGAACCAGAAACAAGAGAAAGTATTCTCATGCAAACAACTCTGTATTCTAGTGTTCTGAATGAGAGATATAGTGGCAATTCAGGGATGACTAAGCCTCAAAGTTTGAGTAAGGGAGGTGTGTGCATGTGCATACATGTGTACATATCCCGTTTTACATATTGAAAAATATAGGGAACTGTATGAAAGCTGAATTTGATTGACCTCAATCTGCAGGTTTTCCATTTAGCAAGAATAATCTTAATAAAGTGGAAGAGTATATTTAAATATGTAGCACTGTACAATCAAATTTGACAGCCCAGAAGAAAACAGTGTGGTCTGCGGAATCAGGTTACAACAATATGTAGAAGTGGGAATATGCACTTTTTGATGGAGACACACACATTTCAATAGATGCTTTAATATGTGCATTATTGTGATCTGTTTAAAGGCTTCATTTTTTTCTTATACCTTCCTAAAATTTGCATTTTTTTGATTACACAGTTTTTAATAATAATTTATTTATTAATCATTATATTGATTCTTTAGAAAGTTTTCTGAACTTCTAATGACCTACAGTAACATCAGATATGTATAAACATAGGGTTATAAATAGTATTTGACATTAGTGACATAGACATATTTATAAAATTAATTTATTTTATTCCTTTGAACAATGCCCTCTGATATACTGACATTCTAAGCTTTTGAAACATGAATGGTGCTCTGTGAAAGCTTCTACATAATGGTTTTGGAGACAGTGAAGGTGTGAAGAATGAATATTTAAAAGGAAATTTGGAAACAGTTTTCCTGAAAAATTAGGTTGCGAGTATGGTATTAATTGCCCTCTTGAACATTCAAATAAGCATAAGGGTGAGAATTGACATCTTTTATTTGCATTAAACACTTTTACTACCCTTTTGTGATTGCTACTTATAAGAATTTGAACTGCGCACACAATTAAATATTTTTAAAAATAGCTGGAACTCCAGTCTTTATGCTCAAAAATGCCTTGAACTAAATGTCAAGAACTTGACTAAAAATAAAGGTAGGGATATAAGAACTGGAGTTCTGAAATGTATGTCTTTAGCTGTGTCTACTTGTAACAAAGACATTGAAACCTAACTTGACGTTGTCTCTTCCTCCATTTCATGCAGTGAATTAATAAGTGAACCTTTTTATTAAGGCAGTGGCCTTAAGAAAGGTAAACAAATACTTTACAACCGAGCAGGTATCACTGGCTTGGTGATTTTGGGATATGGAAATATTTTGGTTAAGCAAACTGCATCTTAGTCTTTCTGGAGGAACCAAAACACTTATGTGTGGTTATGAATTACTTCACAGCAAGGCTCTGTTTTAGTATAATCAGAGTGGGGAAGTAAGCTGGTCAGAGGCATTTAACGCCTTGTCCCTGGCTTGCCTATATCTTGCACACAGGTGACCAGAACTACTGGAATTCCTTTTGAACAAGTTAAAATTATAATAATTTTCTTTATGAACAGTTTACCTGTACAGTCAGAAAAGTTGTGGATTCTCTTATTTGTTTTTTAATGCATCAGTTTGTAAATCTGATGAATCTATTCTATACACATTGTCTTTCTGCTCCTGAGAGTATAGAAAGTGGACTTGTAATAGCTGTGAGAGATTTTTTTTTTTTCTTCTTTAACCTCGTTTCTTAATGCACAAGTCTTCAATAAGCCAAGAAAAAGGATCTAGTCAACTTCTTATCTTTCTTACTTAAAGGCACCTGGTTGTCGCTTAAAATAGTCACATAATGGGAAAGGAAGGAAGCATCCTCTGCAACCTGATGATCTGAGAGATAACAAAATTTCACTTAAACATTTTCTGATTTTCCCATGAAAAGAAGCACAATCAAAATGGGACAAAATGTCAAAGCAGTGGAAGAAAAACAAAGTGCAAAGATAAAAATAGAACTCAACTCTCTTGTGAATAGAATGTCTAACTATATGTGCGGACAATGATTTAAACTTGTACACTTGTAAATCTGTACAGTACACTTCAAGATCAAGACAGTAGATATTCTAAATCTCATCTGTGTAGGACAAAGTTCCTTCCAAATGCTGACTTTGTCTTTAAAGCCCTATTTCTGTATCAATTCCTAAATAATAACACTAATTAAATGTGTTCCTTTTCATTCTCTGACGATTGTTAAGAGAAAAAACTCATTGCAGATCTACCTTGTAATTAAGAGCATTAAGCATTGTTTATACAGTATTTACACTATATTAGGGGAATTGCAATTTTTTGGTTCCTAATTTATTTCTTTAAATTGTGATTATATCAGAGCCTGCAATAAGGAGTCTTTTCTTGCTGTGGAAAAATCTTTTTATATAATTATATATTTATGTTTATGTGAGCATATAGGCATAGCCTTCAGTGCAGATGTAGTTTGGACAGCAAGGGATGCAACATCAAATAATCATTATTTTCTGTTACATTAATATAAATTCAGAAACTATATACAAAATTCTGGGTTTAAATTATCTGAGACACTTTTGATGGAAAGATGAAAAAAGGAGGTGATCAGGACTTCTAGAAGTCAGTCCAAGGTAATTTCAAAGAGGCAAAACATGATGTGCAGCTCAGCAGAGAATCTGGGCCATAATTACCACGGGTAAATCACACCTGACTGATCTGATTTTCTTCTATGATAAAATGACTGTTATGCAGAAGGGTAGAGAGCAGTGGATGTCATTTACACTGACTTTAGCAAAACCTGTAATATTCTCACCCACATGAAACATTACGATCTGGATTGGTGGAAAATCAGATGGGTAAAAACTGTTTGGATGACTGGACTCTGAGAACAGTGGCTTGGTTACTGCAGAGGCTGATAACAAGGGCAGGGTCTTTGGCCTGTCTTATTTGCCATCTTTATGACTGGCAGAAAGTTGTGAAGTTTCTAGCTGACACCAAAGTGGGAGGAAAAAAAAATATAAAAATCGATACTTAGTAAAACCTCTTTTAAAATGCAGTAATTCACCACAAAAACTAAATAACTTAGGATTTATTAGAAAGCATAGAGTGAATTAATCTGGATGTGAGGTTACTTCATTAATCTATTATAAAATACAACAAATTGTGTGTTCAGAAAGATACAGAATCTACAGAAAGATAAGCATACTACAGCTACAACTCATAGGTCATTCTCTGCATTACTTCATTTAATAAGAATGTAGGAGAAATATCTTTCTAGAACTCTATTTCAAATTATCAAGTTTTGGAAATGTAAATAGGACTTAAATAAAACTGTTCCAAATACATAGGTAATGATCTGAATATATGACTTAAATTTTCAGTTTGGGAGCACTCAGAATTTCACACTGAATTTGTAGATAAACTTCTAAAAATGTCTGCTTTTTCTCTACTTAAAAAAAAAAAAATTCTTTTGGTATTTACCATGTGAAATCCATGTCTGTCTTGTAAATCTAACAGCACAGCTGCTGTTAATGCAGACCTTGTTTTAAAAACCTTACAAACCTTTATGAACAAAACCTGCTTCTGACTGGTTTCACTCAGTGCATATTTATCAGTGGAACATTTCAGTATGAAAGCTTTTTTAACAGAGGAGAAAACTAAAGCAAGGTGTGATATCACAGCAGGTATCAATTAGTAATTGTAGAGACTGCTGGATTTGAGGTTTAATCTATTATGCTCGTATAAGGTAACACAAAGTTAAATAGCTTTTTTTTCCTTGGATGGCAGTGTTTTGCATCTGAAGTTAATTTTGGAGTTTTTAGGTAAGTTTTATGCATAATACAGGCATAAAACTAGATTTCTCCACTATCATTTGGGTTTCATTGCCATAAAACTTTCAGGATTAACTACACATGGAGTTAGTAACTTTGGTGCCAGTTCTTAATAAAATTAGATGGTACCATATAATTTCCCATAAAGTATTTTGTTTCCAAGTAGGTTATATTATCATTATGAATGCAGGTGAACTGAAGTAGCTTAGAGACTTCATGCATTACTATAAAGTTAAGCTGCTTGTAAAATTGTCTGTAAAAACACTAAAAGAAGCAGGAATAAAGACTTGCAAGTAGACTTCCCCAGGCATAACAGAAAGAAAAAAACCTTTCTGTTCATAATTCAGCACTTTTTTTTAATAGAAAAAATTGTTTCATTTCTATTGTAATTAGTAATGTAACAGCCAATGAAATTGAGATCGGAGTGCAGGAGAAACAAATGAAAGCTCATATTTTCCTTTTCCTTGTTTTCCTATCTCATCCTTGCTCTTATGTTCTTATTTTCAGCTCAGCTTCTTTTTCTTCAAATGGGAATACTGTTGGAAATTTAGATTTTACACGATGTTCAGAAAAAAAAAATCCCTGTCCAGTTTTTGTTACAAGTCATTAAAAAACCCAGTAAGGATTCAAGTGAACAAAGTGCTATTTGGCTATTGCTATGAATCACTGATAGAGATTGTTTTTAAGACCATGTTGCCCATGGTTAAAGCTTCTTTCTGTCTTTCAGTTTTCTAGATCTTTTTACACAAATTCTCTTGGCTGAGTTGTAAGCTGAAAATACTGATAAAGCCCCCAAAGCTGACAGCTCTTCTCCCCATTTTGTGCATGAAGTACAGGACAGAGACATTTGAGCTCGTGGGATGCCACAGAGGTTGCATAGCAACGGATGCGAGGAGCAGCTCATCTCTGCTGACTGTCAGACTCCCAGGACAGAGGAGAGTATTTCAGGGACTGCAACCTCAGATCTTTTAGGCTCTTTAACCTTTTGTGTTTAAAAGAAAGAACTATTTTTAAACAGTACAGGATAAGCAACATCATTTTTTAGGTTCCACCAAGACAAGGAGAGTTAAACAGGAATATTAATAAAGTTTTCAAAAGAGCTTTTTCTTCTTCCTTGTACTTTCAGAGAATAAAGCTACAGATGGGACAAAAACATGAGAGGAAAATAACATACTCTTCTGTCCATTGGCAAAATGGTGGTACAATTAATTTTTGCCAATGATAGAAAACCAATAATTTTTGTATTTTTTCTGCAGCAATGGATCTTTTGTTGTGTAGTGAAAGCAGTAAGAGATTCATGATATGCACAGAATAATGAAAGGGTTGGAAAGGATTGACACTTAAACGTGACAATGAAATGGCTGCATTTGGGACAAATAACACTGGTCACTAGGTAGTACTAGGCAGTACTTAGAATTCTTAATATTTCTAATATTTTAGTTTCAGGATTTTCATGTTTTACAAAGTAGAAGTGGGACTTTGCAAGTTACTTTCACTTCATTACAATGAAAATATGTGTATCCCAGTAACATTTCACATATCTATAACAGTTCCTTTAGAAGATTATAAAGCCCCTTAACAACATGAAGCAAAAAAGCTTTGTGACAAATTACTCCCAGATATGAACAGAAAACAAGCATGGCTCCACAGAGAAATAATTAGGACAAACTGGCACACTATTTAGATTGGAAATCATCATAGGATAAGATTGCCTTTTTAAGCCTCTAAAGAGTTTGAAGTGATAAATTAATTTGTCAATGAAATCTAGACACCTCCTGTGTTAAGCTGAGTGAGGATTTTCAGGATCAGAAGTCTGGACTTAGGTGCCAAAAATCCCCATACATTTCCTGTGATCCAGAGTCCTTAACGATAAGTGATTTAAAACAAACTTTAAAGGGAGTCAATTGGTTTTTTTGTCGGTAACTGATCCAAGGTCCCAGAAGCTGAGTTTTCAGGAGCACTAAGACTTACAGTTCCAATGAAGCTGGCAGTACAGTGCTTTTGAACTTGTATGAACTCATGAAACGTTACAGACTGCTAAGTAGTGTGAAAAATGAGATGACTTTAAAAACAAACTTTGTAATTATTTTTGGATTTGAAGGCTATGTGATTCAATTCCTCTCCTGTATTCTGTGTTAACTAACCTAGCATGGATATTTTTTGGTGAAGCCATGTTTACAGTTTTGATACTTGTAGAAGGGTTGCTTTATCTGAGGCACAGGCACAGGCACTGTATTTCAATAGTGACATTGTCTCTGCCATTTCACATGAAGGCTTTTTTCTAATCTTTTTATATTGTTTTACTCTCGGATTAAAAAAAAAAATAAACCAGACTAATTCTGGATGCCCATGCCTGATCTTTGCTTAAGAAGAATGGCATGCAATTCAAGAGGTGGCCGATTTGTTATAATGCCTGCCAAGCAGAGGCTGGTCCAAGTGGGAATGGTGTCCCCATGGCTGAAAAGGACAGGTTTTGACCTGCTGCTGAGCAGGCACAATTAGGGTCCTCATATCCCAAGACGAGAAAATTAATTTCCATGCCTGTAAGCAAAAAATAGTGCCAAGTATTAAAAGTGCCCCAAGGTGCAAGGACTCCAAGGTATCCTTACACAGATAAACAAAGCCTGGGATGCATTACATTAACTGCTAAATAGATGGAGTGCAACATATTACTAACATTCTTGCCCACATTATGGTGTTATATATTTTTAAAGAACCATATTAAATAACATACATAAAAAGCTAATTAAGTGCCATTCACAAATGATTTTGAAGTAAATATTGTGATTTCAGAACCTGCTTCCATTTTGGAAAGGAACACAACATTGGAACCTTCAGTTTTCATAGAATTAACTGAATAAACTAAACTAACATTACTAAATAATTTCACTCGTTTAAAAAATGGGAAGTACAGTTCATATTCACCTATGACATTGAATATAAAACTAACTATACTATAATAAACCTAAAAATTTTTGGTACAGCTGACCATTTGATCTTTGTTGGTTATTGCCAATGTGACTTACTACATAAAAAAAACCCCCAACAAACCAAAAAGAACAACCAAAAATAAAAAAAAAAAAAAACATGAACAAAACAACCCCCAAAGAAACTACACCAAAAACCACCAATCTTGGTTCACACTAAAAAGAAGTTAAGATTTCTTAATATTTTAGTGTCAATCTTGAGGATTATTGAATTTTTAACATGAAAGTTGAGCTCACAAAAATTTATCCATAAAAATTAAGTTACATACAAGCTAATGGACGTGGATTTTTGAGGTTCACAATAGTACCTTTCCTAGCATCAGATAATTTAGCAGCAGTGAGCTTTAATGTTTGGCAGTAGTACCTTTTTCCCAAACAGTACTGGAGGAAATGAAAGACATGAAAAAATACTTAGCTTGTGCTTTGTGGAACTAACAATTTAAATACCTAAGCCTGAGGGACAGATTTATTTTTAAAAATCTATTTCTGTAAATGAGATGCAGAGTCACAAAAATTTATTTAAGACCACAACATAGTATAAAAAGTGATGGAATAAGAACTGAGAGTAAACCTTAAAGAAATCTCAGCTATTTACTCGCTACTAGGTTCTTTCAGTCACAGAAATTTTCTGCTATACTCAATGCTCTCCTTTTCTAATCCTTGTTTCTACTCATAGCACTTATCTTATTCTTGCCTTTCTTAACTTGTTTTCTTACTTATGGTTTCTCTGCACTTCTGCAATTGCTGAGAATTTTGTAAAAGCACATTTACACAGAAGTGTGTACTTGGCATGTAGTTAAGTATACATGTAATACGTATTGTAAAACTAACAATTTCTAGTATTTAATGACTAGAATAACTATGAAAATAATACAGTATTTTTTCTCCATCTGTCTGTAATATTTCAAGTAGAAGAAGGACTAAAATACAGCTTTTGTTTTCCTTTTGATTTTTCTCTTAAATTTATTTTTCAAATATATGTAAGAAATATTAATTATTCTTAAAAAGCCTTGAAGTATTTGCAGTCTGCCCATGTAAAGTCAAACCTGCCATGACTTCAGTGGAACTAATCAATACAATAAGGAAAAGGAGAATTACAGATCCATACTGAACTCCCTTTTCATACAATCCCTGTTTATTATTTTCTAGCATTTGCTGTACATAAATAAATATGACAGCTTAGTTTATATTATTTCAACATATCTAAGCTTGCAAATTAAAGAACCTTTAGTATCAGAGCAGTTTTGAAACCTCTATGTGCATTTCCAGATAAAGTTTGGTTTTCAGTTTTAAAAATATACTAGAGAAAGTAGTATGTAGCACAGGATATCTTCACACAATTTCCATAAACAGTTTTTCAATAAATATTTGAATTAAGTTCATGGTGCTCTGTCTTCAAAGAAAAATCAGAAGAAAAACACTGATGTGTTCGCTATTATGAAGTACCAATATTCAAACTCATTACTGGCTTCTAGTTGAGAACACAGGTATCTTTCTCAGGATCACACAGGAATCTTTCTGTAAAACAAGGGCAAAAATCCAGTACAGATAGATAGTGGTGCTTGCAAATGTGCAGCAACAACATCCTTCTCTAGTATTTAGCTGCTTCCTACCTCTGAAGTGCTCTTGTCCCCTTGTCCCTTGCTACATGATATGAATGTTTGTCATCTGCACTTGCCTAGAACTCAAAAGTAGAATCTACATATGCAAACTTCTGTCTGGAGATATTTTGACCTTTGATGTAATGATGCAGATTTTTGCCTGGCTGACTAATGCAGCTCATTACTGTTACCAAATCTATTTCTTCCCAGAACTGGGTTTGAGATCCTTTAATAACATTATTTTTCTTAGCAGATATAAAAGAGAAGGAATGAGATGAGGGCTCTTATTGGTAGAAGGCTACAAGGAACACATCTGTTCCAAAACAATTTGTATTACACAGTGTGGGTTATTGAAGTTTTACAACCATAATCATTTAGTAAATTAAATTTTGATCAGGAAAGATACTGTGATAGGAATTGGACAGAGGGAGAACTAAAAATAATTCTGGTATTTTAGACCCTGTTAACTTTTCCACATGACTGATTCAGATTTTTTGGCATGTCCATAATTCTGTAACACAGAAATTCATAGTATTCTAACTTCTGGAACACTTAGAGATTTCCCAATTATGAATGGCTAATTGTGCATCATTTGGCTAATATATGATCCTATGGATGCTGGAAGTTACAGATGTCCGAGAGCGTGCTTGTGACAAATATTGCTGATGCTGCTGCGCAGTGTAGGTTTGCAGAGGGAGGTGAGCGCTCCCTCCGCCGGGAGGCAGCGCGGTTCTGCATCTGCGCCGCGCCCCCGAGAGCCGCCAGATGGAGCGTGACAGTCACCGCCGAGTGCGGCTCCGGACCCTCCAGCACAGCGCTTACACTTCGCCTTTGAGCAGAAAATGCCTAAAAGCATTCAAATGCGAAGCGACTGGGATGCAAAACATCTTACATTTCCAAATATTATCTCTATAATGTTGTTACTAAATGTGAATGCACCAAGTATACTTTCTGGACATTCCCAAAATTGAAGCTGGTTTATGTAAATGTTATGCAAACAATCTAGTCCCTTGCAAAAATCTTTCTGTCTTTCAATTATACTGTGTCTTTTCTGGAAAGCNCCCCCCCCCCCCCCCCCCAATTTGCATCATATTCATTGTGCTCTAGTCGTAGCCTTTTGTACTCTTGATTGTTTTAGGATAGATCTTCCATGTGCCATCTTGCATTTCTAGAGACTAAAGTAGGCTTTTACCTTTAATATAGAGCTAGGGTAAAACAGTATGATGAGTAAAATTTAATCTTCATTTCTCTATTGGTCCCACATATAATTTTTAAATTAATACTACTCTATCTTGATATGTGTTAGAATTATGAAGAAACATAAGTTATAATTACTGTATTAAAAAAAAGTCCTTCAGAAATGCAAAGGCTACCTTCTACTTTTAAATTAAAAGTAAGCTTAAAAAGTTATCATACAGGTGTGGGGTTTTTTGGTTTTGTTTGAGGGGTGGTGTTTCATTTCATTTGGGAGGAAAATTTAGGTTTTTAAACATTAGAAGCATAGACTTTTTTCCTTTTTATTTCTTTCTCCCTATTTGGATTTATAGCTCCTGGGCCTGTTTAAACTTATGGACTTATCAGAAAACATACAAGTGCTTGATGTCATTAACACCATAACATTGCACCAAGAAAACAAAACCCTTCCAAACTAATAAAGTCTGGATGTTTTTAGAGTAGTCAGTTTACAAAGACAAAGGTATCTTTCATTGTTAAAATCTATAATGATAGAAGGAATCATGTTAATGTATAACTTTCCTTATCTGACTAATATTAATATTATCTGGAGGAATGCTTCTGTGAATAAATACTGTATGCAAGACTGAACAGAAATATTTTTCCAATATGATTTTTATCACGTCAGATATTTTTGTGTCTCTAGGAAAAAAATTTCTACTGACTTTTTTGTATAACTTACTGCATTACCTGTTCTCAAAATTTGATTTCATAAAACCAAAACTCAGATGTTTTATCTCAAAAATATTTTTAAAATTAACAGTGATAACAAAACAATGTTAACAAAATGTCAAGCTTAACACCACTCAGCTCTCTGAAAAGATACTCACAATCAGTTTTGAATTAAAATGCTGCATCTTCTCTTGAGTAAAAATAAATCAAAAGAGTAATAGAGTAAGAAAAAATATGATGCATAACAGTGATGATATCTATTGTTTTGGTGTAGGAAGATATGAGTTCTTGTCTTTGTCATGGTTCATTGGTGGAATTATTACCTGGAGAAAAACCAAAACAAATGTTCCTATTCTGCAGGAGTTACTATACAATTGTTTTTTTCTCTCTTTCAAACCAGAGAAGGAGTTGTAAAAAGGCAATGCTGACAGCAGATTCACAAATCACTTCAAAATTATTCATATGGAAAAGGTCAAATCTTACCCAGATTTCAGGATAAGTCTTTTTGAAAAAAAGGCATATTAGAACTCTTCAAGATTTTATAGAAAGGGATAAAGTTGTTAAAACATTTTATTTTCTCCCATATGTTTATGAAACTCTGGATCACAGAGTTTCAGTGTTCTAGAGTTTGATGCTGCTGGTGATAGGTTTGAGTGCTTCTAGGTAAGAATCTCTGAATCAGAGATACAAGTTTTCCTGTTATTCCAGGCAATAAAATTTTTCCCCAATTCTTTATTTCCTTAGATGTCTTAGAGGCCATCAGTGAGGACCTCTACTGTTTGGTTGGGAGGATTGTATGCAATAGTAAGGAAAAGAGAAGGCAGCTCTTTGTGTATAGAATAAAGTCATCTAAAAATAATATAGCAGAATATTTACTAAGAAAAGAAAATCTGAAAGAAGCAGATATGCAGATCTCAAAATTACAATGGAAGCCATCAAAATGAGTCTGTAATCTGGTACAATGGTGTGGTTTCACATTAATACAGAGAAGAAATATAGGATAAACATATATAAATTGGTATTTTATTCCATTATCTTTCATTGAATTGATTAACAATATACAGCAATTCAGAGACTTTGACTTAGTCACAATAGTTGTGTTTCATTTATTATTTGGACTGTATAATTTCATACTCATTATCATTGTGTAGTTGGGAAAGGAAAGAATAATTCATAGAAAGGTTTACTCCAGAGTGCTTTTTGATGGAGCTACATCTGCCAGTCTGACTGCAGCTTCAGTAAGTAGTTAATATAAAAGGTTTTTGTAGGATGCTCTAGGTTTAGGAAAGGACGAGATTTCTGAAGAAAGGGCTTTGGTATCTTTTTTAATCTTAGAAATTATAAAACTAGAGAAATTATACCAGACAATTCAGTGGCTGTAATTTTGTAATCACATAATGTAGAGGTAGGTATTAGCATCTGGACCATGACTGCTTGAATGCCTATATAATGTAATTGTGGGAACTATTTTCTTTGCATTGAGATAGCTTATCTTGCATTTTTACTAAATGCATGTGCTAAGTCTTTTCTTGCATGAACAGCTTCTGCAGAACACTGGTTAAACAGAACTTTACAATGTATAATTATCTTCTTTGAATATTCAAGAATTAGGCAAAATAATAATTTAAAAGCACCTTATCTGAACTGCCTGACCTATCATTTAATCACTCCATCATTTTATATACCCCATTCTTATTTATCTCTTTTAAATTGCCTCCTTTCATTCATTCTCACAGTGTGTCTGCACATATTTTTTTATCTCATCATTTCTGTATTACTTCTAAAGAGAAATGAATGTAGTTGATCAGTTATCAGCTGTCTTATATCAGTGTAACTTTTTGGGTTTTACTGGATTTATTCCAATATGTATCAGAAGACAATGTGATTTAGTACTTCAGGGGAAGAATTTTCAGGTGCATTAATTGAAAATAAAAGCATTAAATGAATTTTGTGTCTTCACATGCAAATGTTTAATTAAATAAAAATATTTTAGATCATTGTTTCAGTGTAGTTAAGATTTTATTCAGATAAACAAAATTATGTCCAGTTAAATTAATTTTCATTCAGGAGTGTGTTAAATCATATCAATCTATGTTTCTTTTCATCCACTTTCATCTTCTCAAATACATTTTTGTGGTCCTTACAAACATCCTCCTGATTTTTTCCATCTTCCATCTCTCAAATGATTTAATCTCTGTAAAATTCTGATATCTCTTCCTTTGCCCTTTTCAAAAATCAGTATCCATTTAAAGAAAAAGGATCTGCAGTACAGCATTCTTTCTCTCCTCTATTACACTCCACACATTTTACAAGCTGATACAAGTATGTGTTAGGTGCACCAACTTTTGAAGGTATCTGTCTTCATACAAATTTAGAACAATGAAATTAGAGTTTTCCTTTGTTCATAGATGGTATGAACTCCTAAGAATGGATAGGCAAGGAAAGAAAGGCAGTGGTGTATGGCAGTGGCAGTATGTTAAGAGTTTCAGTTTTCTAGAGTTTGATGCTGCTGGTGATAGGTTTGAGTGCTTCTAGGTAAGAATCAGGAGAAGACCGAGAAAGCAGATATCATGGTGGGAGGCTGTTACAAACCACACATCAGGATGAAGAGATGGCTGAAATATTCTATAAGCAGCTAGGAGAACTATTGTGATTAGTAGCTCTTGTGGGGGACTCCCACTTCCCAGAAGTCTGCTGGAAATAAAATACAGCATAAAGGAAGCAGCCTAGGAGATTCCTCGTATCTGTGGAAGATAACTTCCTGACACAGCTAGTGAGGGACACAGCTAGGGAAGGAACCTGCTTGTGAACAAAGAATGTGTGGGGGGTTGTGATGGTTGCAGACCAACTTGGACATAGTGATCATGAAATGATAATTTTCTGTTCCCAGAGAAGTAAGGAGTGCACTTGATAGAACTGCTACCTTGGACCTCAGAAAGGCAGACTCTGGCCTGTTTGGGAGACTGGCTGACAGAATCCTTTGGGGAGGAGTCCTGAAGGGTAAAGGAATCCAGGAAGACTTGACATTCTTCAATAAGGAAATCCTAATTACAGGAGCAGGCCATCCCCATTCACTGAAAGACAAGCCTGGGGGAAAGACCATTCTAGATGAACAAAGAACTTTGTTTAGAACTCAGGAATCAAAGGAGAGTTTATGACCTTTGGAAGAAGGGACAGACAACTCAGGAGGATCACAAGGATGTTGTAAGTTTATGCAGGGAAAAAATTAAAATGGTCACAGCCCAACTAAAACTTAAACCTGCTACTGTTGTAAAAGACAAATATTTTTCTAAAAAAAACACAGTAGCAAAAAAAGGAGGGCAAAGGAGAACCTCTATCCTTTTTTGGATCTGGAGAAAAGCCTAGTGACAAAAGATGAGGAAAAGGCTAAGGTAGTTAATGATTTCTTTGCCTTGGTCTTTAACAGTAGGACCAGGTCTTCTCTGGTTCTCAGACCCTGGAGCTGGAAGACAGGGGTGGGGAGCAGAACGAAGACCCTGTAGTCCAAGAGGAAATGATCAGTGACATGCTGCACCACAGCAAAATATGAAATCCATCTACAAGAAGGGTCAAAAGGAGGATTTGGAAAAGTATAAGCCTGCCAGCCTGACCTCTGAGACACGGAAGGTCCTGGAGCAGATCATGTTCAGCATCATGACACAGCATGTCAGGGGATGAGGCCCAGTCAGTGGAGGTTTTGAAAGGCAGATCCTCCTTGACAAACCTTCTGTGACAGGATGACCTGCTTTCTGAATGAGGGAAAGGTTGTGGACATGTCTGCCTGGACTCATGTAAAAAGCATTTGACAATAGTTTCCCACATCACTCTCCTGGAGAAACTGTTTGTTCATGGCTTGGATGGGTGCACTCTAAACAACTGTCTCTATGCCCGGGCCCGGAGGGGGGTGGTGAATGGAGTTAAATCTAGCTCACGGACAGATGTAAGTGGTGTTCCCCAGGGCTCAGTACTGGGGCCAGTTCTGTTTAATATCTTAATGGTTTGGTTGAGTGGATTGAGTGATCTTTCAGTTAGTTTGAAGATGACACCAAGTTGGGTGGGAGTGTTCATGTCACGGAGGGTAGGAAGGCTCTGCAAGGGATCTGTACAAGCTGGACCAAGGTCAACGCCAATTGTATCACATTCATCATGGCCAAGCATCACATCCTGCCTTTGGGTCACAACAAACCTGTGCAGTGCTACAGGCTTGGGACAGAGCATCTTGAAAGCTGCCCAACAGTAAAGAATCTGGGACTGAACATGATCCAGCATGTACCTAGGTGGCCAAGAAGGCCAACGGCATCCTGGCTTGTATCAGCAATAGTGTGGCCATTGGTTCTAAGAGAGTGATGATGCCCCTGTACTCGGCACTGGTGAGGCCGCACCTCCAATCCCGTGTCCAATTTCGGTCCCCTCACTACAAGAATGATATTGAGGTGCTGGAGTGTGTCCAAAGAAAGAGAATAGAGCTGCTGAGGGAGCTGGGAGTGTTTAGTCTGGAGAAAAGAAGGGCCAGGGGTGACCTCATGACTCTTTACAACTACCTGAAAGGAGGGTGTAGTGAGATGGGACTCAGTTTCTCCTTCCAAGTAACAATTGATAGGAGAATACAAAATGGCTTTGACTTGTGTCAGGGGACATTTAGATGGAATATAAGGGAAAAAAAAATTCCCAAAAAAGTTGTCAAGAGGCTGCTCAGAGAATTTGTGGAGCCAGCATCCTGGGAGATATATAAAAGATGTGCAGATGTGGTGATAGATGTGGTGTTTATGGACAGGGTTTAGTGGTGGACTTGGCAGTGCTGGCTTGGACTCAATGATCTTACAGGTCTTTTCCAACCTAAATGATTGTCTCATTCTAGATGCCACCATAATAAACATGATCAAACAGGTACTTCACTTCCTTACTACCATCTGTAACAATGTATTATCTTTCACCATCTTGTGCCAATTAATTCATGGTCTCGCAAGGCTTTTGTAAAGGACTTTATCGTAAGCTTTTTAGGCATTCAGATAAGTTCATACCTGCTCTTTCTCCTCTGTGACACTTTTTTGAAGACTGCCATCTTCAATTTTTTTCTTTTTTTTTTTTTTTTACTGTCTGGATTGTGCTCTTCTGAATGTCATGACTTTGATTGTTTTTATCAGTTTCCCAAAACCCAGTGTATGAATGGCCCTTTAGCTACCAGTTTTCCTTAGTAGGAAAGTAGTCTTGTTGAAATTATAGTGCTATCTAATTCATTGCATCTTAAGTATCTTTTGAATGTCATTTGAAAAAAAAAAAAACAAAAAAACTAACAGAGGATTTTATACCAGTCTTACTGCAAAAGAAATAAACTGAATAACATAAGGTTTTTGTTTTGTTTTCTTTTCCTGAAGGCAGAAGAGGGGAGTGAGGGACATGAAAGTTATCCACTGAGCATTTTTTGAGCAGTGGTCTTCCAAATCTAATGTAAATGTTCTATTTGCTAACCAAGTCTCTATAGCCAGACTGTGCAAGATGGCAACACATGCAGTTCTGCTGTCTTGTTCTAACTGTATTTTAGCTTCAATATTAAAACAAATAGAAAGAATTTTGTAGTTTAATAAAGGAAGAAAAATAAGAGTGGCAGAAAAAAAAGCACATCTCATTTGGAAGTGCTTTGTGATTTTGCAGGTAGGAATTATTTCCTTTCCTTTCTCTTGGAGAATTTTTTTTTCTAATGAGTCATTTACAGCTGTTTAAACAGCAGTGAACTTTATAGATATCATTGTATAGCTGTAGTATCTTTTCTTCTCTGTTTTTTTTTTTTCCTAAGGCAAGGGGCAATGGCTATCTTAGTTCAAAGTCAATGCTGCTATGTCATACTGTTATCAGTTAGGTCTGATCCTTATGAATTAAAGATAATGATCTATGAACTCCTTTGTCTTAACTTTTTATATAAATGTTTTGCCATATAGAATCCCAAGGAACAATAAGTTAGAGAAAATTAAAGAGAAAAATGACCAGGAATGTCATAATTTGTGAACCCAGTAACAGCTAAGTGTAAATCTTTAAGAGTTCTTTCATCTCTCTTGAGCTCATTAGCTGTAATAATCTTCCTGATTCTGGGTCAGTCATTGAAGTGTAAAACTCTCAGGGATATGATTATATTTACCTGTTGTTAAGACAATTTTTTTTTTGACATCCAAGGACTGATGAGAAGGGTAACTGTAGCTAATGCTTCTGCATTATTCCTTAGGCATTTTGGAAATCTTGTAACTCAGCCAGATGGAATATTCCAGTATGTTTCTCGACATTATCTCAATGTCATCTTCCCCTGTAGCAGGTAATGCAAGCCACAGGAAGGTTACTAGCTTAAGTAGGCAATAAATTCCCATAAAATGAAGCTTAAAAGGCAGATTAAGAGATATTTTCTGGAATTATATGTTTTAAAAGAATTGCTGTTGACAATCATTAATATTTTTTATCTCATTCCTAAAACTACTTATCTCTTTTTTTTTTCTTCATTTCCACAGTAATATGAAGATTAGAGAAGTAGTATTTAAACAAATTGTCCAAAAATGCAGCAACATGTGATGAAACAAAGTAAAGTAGTAAATATAAAAACATAGTGTTACCATATGTTAAAATATTGTCCATCATACACTGATACAAATCTAACAATCGTTACAATTTTTCCTTATATGGGAATTCTAACATTTGGTGTCCTAAATTAATTATAAAACATAAGGATATATATAAACTCTCAGTAATATAATTTTATATATTTTTTTTCTTGTATTGTTCACAGCATATTAAGGTAACTGGAAGAGACTATTTGTACTTTAATGATCATTAAAGAAATGCATTTCATGGATGGCACAAACTGGGTGCTGTGTTATTTCAAAAATTGAGATGTGTTTAGTACAGGGCTTAACACTTAGAAGAAAATCAGTTAAGCAGGCTGGAGCTACCTGGTATTTTTTCCAAAGCATGGGTCTAGTATAATATTAGAGCTGTCAATATATATGGATTTTAAATGAAAATAAAATCTATATCTTTTCTCTTTATAAAACCAGAATCTTTAATTGGTTGTGAATTGCAAGAAACAAGTTGTTTTGATTTATTCCTGCTAACATGAAAAAAAAATCAATTCAGAATTTCATAGAGGCATGAACAATTTTAAATAGATTATTTCAATTGTTCTTGCTGTTTATTAGTCTGCATGGGGTCATTAACCCTAAGAACATTTAAGATTACAGATTTACACAAGGAAAATATTAACCAAATCTAGAAGCAAAGCAAACTAGAATGTCTCATGTTGAGAGTTTGCATAATTATTTTGCTGAACAGGACCATCTAGGAAGGTGTTTTCCATAATTATTAATAAATTGTTTTTGACAAAGCATTGTTAATAAGAATAAATAGAGATTTATCTGTAGTGTTGATACAGTACAAAGAAAGAAAGAAAGTTAAATCGTCAGATTTTCTTCATGCTGAACATAATTTTGAAATATACCTCAGTGTTGTTAAACTGTACATTTTATTAGATGGATAGGGTTGGAGATCATTGTTTTAAAATTCCTGCTGGACTGTGGGAGTTTTGAGTGCAAGTGAAGAATTTTTTTGAGGTTGTTTTGTGAATCACAATGGATAAAAAAGATCTAGACAGCATGTCCCACACTTTCTAAATGAAATCTAAAAATATATTGACTTTTTCATGTAAATAAATAGTCTTAGTCTTATCAGGAACAGCCTTATTCTCAGCATTTCTGAATATTTGGTATACACATTTTTGGTATCTAATCTTCTATTTCAAATTAAAGCTAATGGGTTAGTTTCATTTGGTGGCTAATATGTTAAGACCAGTGTCACTTAAAAAAATTAAATAACAATTGATTCTGTTCTCTCCTTTTGTTCTAATAACATTTATCAGAAAAAGACAGATGCAATGCACTCTAGCATTATTCTTTTGAAAGGTACTGACTTGGAGTGATTTGTTTTGTTTTTGAAGTACTGAGAAGTCCTCTCTGAAGTTTCTTATTGCACATATGATGAAATTTCAGAGAGCTTTAATGAACCTCTAAGCTTTGAAAAAAGTTGCAGAATCTGTGCATGGAGATATCTGTTCTTTAAATGGAGACTGTCTCAGCTTTCTGGCGAGTTCTAAGAGTTGCTCTATTAATCAACTCAGATCAGAGTTTAACCTTGATACAGCAGTTCATGTTACATATTCAAAAAGTCTTTCCAGTATTAATGAGCGCACTGTCGTAGTAGCACACAATTTTTTTTATAGCCTAGCAATCTGGATTTTTGAATGCACTGAGCAGCAGTTGTATTCCCCTCCCTGCAGCATCAATATATGCAGTTTGCCACCGTAATTCAACAAAGTCAATACATCCTTTACACCCAAGAAGTAAGTGCTATTTTTTAGAAGTTGATGGGTTCACTGTGCATTGACTTCAACTTATGACAGTGTGTTAATACCCTGCTCACATCCCTCAAATTACAACAAAGTAATTAAGAGAAGCATAAAAATATAATTATGTTTTGTTTGAAAATTCTGTAATTTCCATGCAGATTGGGTAAATTATTCATACTGGATGTGGATTTCATTTTTGCTTTATTGCACTGATAGCATAATCACATAGTCCTAATTATAGAGATAGTAAATAAGAGAGAAAAGAATATACCACCACTTACTCCTAAAGAAATTTCTACTAGCACACTAAGGACTAATTAAAATTCATTATTGCATCACATTTTGCACCAATACAGATGTTTGGTAACAAAAGCCTGTGTGGGAAGGAAGGAGTCAGAGGGTTACTGCTAGGATGTTTTCCAGTGAGTACTATTCTTTCTCTCTAGCACTTGTTCAAATGCTTCAGATTGTTCCCATAAAGCTGTTGCTGTTGGTTACTGATGTAATGTGAGCTGGGGCACTCTCAAAAACCAGTGTGGAGCATTCATTTGCAACACCTGCAGGGCTAAAACAATTTTCAGTTTCTCTCAAAGAGCTGGTTAAGCTGTATTGCTATTATGCACTGTTTTCTTCCCTGCCATGTCTCCATCAACATCACCTTGCACACAGAAAGATCTGATTTAGGATTTGAGACAGGGAGCAGTTGAGCAGCCTACTTACCTTCTGCACTTCTTGGATCTGGGGGAGAAGCTGTTACATAGAGTTGAAACAAACCAGCTTGATGGTCCTGCCATTGCCAAGGTGAGATGGCTTCAGCCCTTACTGTCGGAACACGCTGACAGGTTTCTCCTGGCTGTGCTGGCCATGCTGCATTCTTCTGCACATACTACAGTGATGGCACCAGCGATGGCAGCTCTATGTTGTAATGTGAAAGTAGGAATTGGAGACCAGACATTGAGTATGCACTGCTCAGGCACCTGGCCCTCATCTCTTTCAGAAAAGGCAGAGGAAAAGAAAACACTGAACCTTACACGTAAAATTACAACAAGTACTGAGGTTTATAAGCAATTGTCCACTTTTCCATTAATTTACTCCTGTCCCTGTCTTGCTTGAGAAGAAAAAAGGCAATAATATAATAATTGGAAAGGACTAAACTATAGATGCATCTTTGGCAGGATTTCTCTCTCTTGATCTTAGGCACCTGTGGAACAAGTATCTAAGTTGACCTAGATATTTAAATTTCTGTTATAACCAACAGAATGGAGTCAGTTTATTTGATTGCAGTCTGATATACAGGACTAAGAATCACTGAATCTGTTGTCCAGGACTTGACTAATAATGGGAGCCTTGCTGTTAGGACATTGTAAAACATCCACATTTAATCAAATTGTGCTCTTTATATCTCATTTGTAAGCAGATGAGAGAAGAATAAATGTCAGTACTGGAGCATAAAGATGACTTAAGCCCCTGGACTGCATTCAGTAGCTAGAGGACTCTGAATACACTGGCAGAAAAGTTACTGGACTTGCAGTTAAGGCTGAAAAATAAATATGCTTTTCCAGAAACACAATTTGCAAATTTGGATTCAATCCTAAGTAACAAATGTAATGAAAACTAAGACACTCTAGAAGATATGAGCATGAAGCTGACTTGCAATTAACCTGTGTCAAATACTCTATGGGACACATAAATTGGGAGAACACAGAGATCCAGTACTTGAAATTGAGTTTGGTATACCCCAGTAATTACTGTGAACAGCTAGCTATTAAATGGGATGTCACTCTTAGTTAAACCAGAAGTTCATGTTGGCACTAAGAAACCCTAATAAAAATGTATTTGGATATACATTCAAAGAGGATTTGATGTAACAGATTTTTATTATATGGAAGGAAAAAAAGGAGATAAATAGTTATACCCAAACATTCCAACCAATTCTGCTTCCACTGCACCAACTATCACTGAAGAAAGTGCTACACAAGGTGGTCACATCTCCTCTGAGACAGGTACTTGGATACAATCAAAGCTTTTTCACTCTGGTGCAGTCTTTCATCATGCCCCACTTCTCTGGTATTTTTTTACCAAAAATCAATCCAAATTCCACTCCTATCCTACACCACACGCAGGGTGAGACTGAGCATTTCCTCACAAGGATCATTGTGATAGGATATTAAAAAAAAATATTTAATTCCCTTGGGAAGTATTATAGGTATGTGTGTTTCCTGTCTGTCTGTCTATCTATCTATCTATCTATCTATCTATCTATCTATCTATCTATCTATCTATCTATCTATCTATCTGTCTGTCTTCATTCACACACATGCATATATACAGAAATCAAATATTTTAAAAATGTTTCCCATGAAAAAGGCTGTCTCTGTATTCATATTTGCTCCCTTATAAGCAGACATTTGCCTTTGCTGCAGTGAAGTAGAGAATGAGTAACGAACATGTCTTTGGTTTAGGGAAAGAAAACAGCATAAAAAAAGAGGTGAGGTCCCTAATATTTACACTAAGGGGATACAAAGCTTATTTTTTTAATGCCAAAATATAAATCAAAGTAAAAAAAAAAAAAGTTCCTCTCTCCTGAAAATTTTCTTAGGTGCTATTATCTGATATTTAATAAAAAGAATATGACCTGAGAAAGACACAAAGGTTTCTCTCCTCATTGTTTTCAATTGAACAAGCTTTAATACTCTGTTGAGATCCTTTACTACTGGGGATATTTCAGTGCTGTGCAATTTGTTTCAAAGTAATAGCTTTCCTGTTAGAGCTAGTTTGTCATGTCAGAGGGGATGATTATTCATGATAAGCCACTGGCAATATTACCAGCAATTTTTAAAAAATGTAGGGTACTGATTAATTTCAGAAATATTAGCTACTGAAAGCAGACATCAGTACTGCAGAATGGATGAGACACTTGGAGTAACAGTTGCCAAAAGGTGAAATAAGCTAAAACCTGGGAACACATAAATTACAGATATAAAGTCACACAATTTAATAGAAAATTACGTGGTTTGCTTACTTGATCAAAAAACACTGGACCCTGCTGAGTATTAAAGATTGATAGGGAGGAACTGACTGTCCAAGACTTGGGCTATTATATAACAAATTGTCATTAAGTCTCAAGAACTAATTAGCACTTTCTCTCCTTTTTTTTTTTTTTTTTTTTTTTTTTTTTTTTTTTTTTTTGTGCTGATATAAGCTGAAACCCAAGAAGACTCAGTCTAGACATCTGCATTTTTCCCATGCATGAATTGTTGGCATGGGAGTAGTAATGATGTAATAGTATATAAGAGGCATTAGTGAATACACAATACCTAGCACATTAGTAAAGTATGTCAAAATTCCAGTCAGCAGATATAGCAGAAAGTAAGTTATATGCCAGATTCCTTTGTCCCATACAAATGAAGACATTTTGCTAACAGTATCTCAGTATTTACAAGAATAATTTTTTAAAATAAAATGGTATAACTGTCCTCTAAAACAATTGTACATTCCAATTATGCTATCCTAGTCAGAACTACTTACATAAATATTTTTTCTTCCTGTTTCTGTTACTTCAGTGCTGCACTATTTGACTTTATTCTTTTGGGTTTTTGTCTTTTGTTTTTTTTTTCCATTCTTAAACATTTTGTATAAACTCCTTTCTTGACTTTTCACATAACCTTTTTGTCTAACTTTGTTCTGCATCCCAGTTCAGGTGATCCAGCATTTTTGGCCAGGTGTTGTTGGCAGGAATATTGAAAATGGTAACTGTTCAGTTCTGGAGATCAAGGTCTTTGGTGCTGAGCTGGTGTGGTTGGGGTGTTGTTTGTTTCTGTGTTTGCTGTTTTCAATGGAGCAGGGAAAAGAAGACACCAATGATGCCATTAAATATGTATCCCTCTTTCCCCTTTCTGCAAATGATCACAGCGTAGCTTCAAGTTTTATCAAAACAGGTAGAGAGATAATTATTATTTTCTTGAAGATGATGACTCTACATGGGAATGTTTATCTCACATGGTAGGCTGGAATCATCAGCTGGGGTGGATGAATCAGTTCATGTTCTGTCTCTGTACCTCAAAGTCATAGTAAGGGCAGCTGGCCAAGGGTACTTCTCAACAGCTGATGTTTAAAAGCTGGCTCCTAACATTTTGCCATAATATGCTGATTTCCTCCTTAGCAATTTAGGGTATGAAGTTCACTTGTCTGCCTCTACAGTGAAGCAGGTTTTCTCCAGAAAGGATCAGAATAAATATATAGAGTAATAGCAAGAGCTTCAATAGTCCTGTGACTATTGGGACCAAAATAAAATCTGAAACAACACATTGTATCTGAAACAACTGATTGTATTGCTTGGCTCTATAACATTTTAGTATTCTTATCTCTATTAAATAGTGTAAAAAAAAATCAAGAAGCTATCAGGGCCAGAGAGTTGGACACATTTTTACACCTTTGGTTGTAGAACAGTTTTAATACCTTTTCTAGAATTTTTTTCATGACTCTGAAGTGCTTTGGTATGGAGATCTAAATGGTATGGAGATCTATGGTATGGAGATCTAAATCTCTGATTTACTTTGTAGAAAATTATTTTATTTGTTAAATACTACATATTTTAAAATTCAAACCCTCCAGTGATTATGTTTGCTTTCTAATAAAGGGAATATATATATATATAT
>VZSE01014922.1:1376839-1388961 GCA_013398275.1 Promerops cafer | reverse complement strand
AATTTTAAACTTGAGCAGAACTGACAATATCTGAAAAATTACTTTTGGATTCGGACACCTGAAACCATTGAAAAAATCATAGCAGTCTGTAGATTTTTATATGAAAAGAATTAATTTTTTAATTTATTAAAAGGCTACTTCAATAAAAAATTGCCTTTCTTAGAAATTTTAAGTGTAAAAGACAGAATTAATATCTGTTTATAAAAGGTGTTTAAATTTTTCCAAGATCTTTAAATTGTGCCCCCTTCATTTTTAAGAACTGACAGAAACTGTCCCATAATGTCAAATTCTTCATGAGAAGTTCTCCTGATCTCCCTGCCTTCAGTTGACCCTTATATAGTTTGTGTCTCTTTGAAGTGGTTTTGGGGTTTTCTTCACTATTATATGATCTAGAAAATGAAAAGCAGAAAAACCCCTAGAGTCTGGAGTAAAGACTATAGTTGGATTTTCTTGCTGCTGCTTCCTTTAATTCTCAATGCAACTTTAATTTTGCTACCGTCAGGAAGTTTAGGTTATTGTAGAGTACATGGAGTGCATTTGGTACAATGGTCCAAATCCTGCAGTAAAGGCATTGCTGACTAGCTATTGACATCAGGTTTTATGTATGTCTCACTGTGAAAGCTGACATTTCACTGGAGAAGGTAATGTTTCAGAAGCATGAAACACTAGTTAGGTAATTACTTCTTCTCAAGTTTATAGCAGAGTCTCAAAGGTCTGAATTTCCATATGATCTAAAGTAGGAATGCTTTTCTTTTATTATTAAAAAATTATATATATTTTTTAAGATCATCCCTGTGAGTGAAGGAGGAGAACTTCTAGGTTGTTTATGTCTAAAGTAATCTGAGCTGCCATAGAAGTCTTGTCTTTTACTTTTTTGGAAGAAGGAAACAGAATATAGGACAACTGCCTGTGGTAGTGTTCAGTAAATACTGTTCAATTTCTATTGTCAGAAACTTTAAATATAGCCTTAATTTTGTCCTTATTTTCCAAGCACTGAGTCCTAACAATCTTTTCTAGTCTTGCTGAAGTCACTTCAAACCAGCATTGTGTGCATTTCATAGTGCTTATTTCCTATCTGAATGCTTAATAAAAATTTTATCCTTATTCTGACTTTCTTACCCCTTCTTCCCACTCCCTTTTTGAATTTACTAAATCTATGATGTTTTAGGAGGTACATGTTTCTTTCTTTCTCTAAAGCTATATATTAATTTCAGCAGATTACATAGCTTTACAATAATCTTTACTGACACTTACCTGAAACTAATGCCAGATTACCAATATCAGAGGAAATTTCCTTTCCTTTCCTTTCCTTTCCTTTCCTTTCCTTTCCTTTCCTTTCCTTTCCTTTCCTTTCCCTTTCCCTTTCCTGGAAATTTCCTGGAAATTTCCTGGAAATTTCCTTTCCTGGAAATTTCCTTTCCTGGAAATTTCCTTGAAATTTCCTTTCCTTGAAATTTTCTTGAAATTTCCTTGAAATTTCCTTGAAATTTCCTTTCCTTTCCTGGAAATTTCCTGGAAAATTCCAGGAAATGTCCTTGAAATTTCCTTTCATTGAAATTTCCTTTCTTCACTAGATTATGTCTCTGTGTAAATCTCTTTACAGTGGTCCATATCCCAGATCTGAGATTTTAATGAACCAGGTATATAATGACAGAGGTTTACTGTGCATGCCAATGGGCTTAAATTTAGGGAATTCAGTTCAGCATTATATTGTCTGTTTTCCTGTCACTTTACAATTAATTTGAAATCTAATTAATGCTATGGGACATTTGAACTTCAAAAGTGTAGTACTAAATCTATCTTAATTTCTTCAGAAGTTACTTTTGTTTCAAACATTATTTTGTCGAGAATAGTTCTTTATATTCCACTATTGCCAAGAGCATAGACTCTTCAAACCCCTTATTGACTGTTTCTCTTAATTAAGAATTTTCTTATTTACCAATATTATAGTATTGTTAATTAATTATTCCATATGGAAAACTCAATTTACTCTTTATATTTTTTCAAATAAAATTTCTCCAAGCCCTGTTACCTATTTATATCCTAGAGACCCAAAGATCTGTACTTTAAAGCAAAGTAAAATATAAACTACTTTAGAAGCTATAGGTTGACCTGATACTGTGGTGGTTGTATCTTACCATTGTCTTCATGAAGTCCTCATGAAAAGAACTGGCTATTTATCAGGAAGTTTTAAGAAAATGAAAATTTTACTCTAAGGTATTTTATTTACAAATCAGTTAGGGAATCTCCGCAACTTAAGATTTTATTTCTAAAAGAACATAATACTTTAAAATACTATTGCCAGTACATTGTATTCTGTGAGTGATCTTCCCTGTCATTTTGACTTGTTGGGAGATGGTTCTAAGCTAAGCTTATAAATATCACAATTTAATTATGAAATTAACAGTTTCTCAGATCACACATTTGAATTAAAAAAACAGCAAATAAAGAGCATTAAAAATCTTTGGACATGTGGTTAGCTTTGCAGAGAAAGGAACAGTGAAAAGGAAATGTAAAATAAATATAATGCTTTCAACAAACTTTCTTTACAATGGAATCTCTGTTCCTGTCTTTTCCACCAAGTAAATGTCCTGTGTTATCAAAAAACAAAATTTGCATTAATTCATTTTCAGACGTGCCTTTGATATGATGTTCTCTTTAGGGCTGCTGTGAAGATTCCTGATACAATTTCTGGTTGTATGATGGTTACTTTCTACTTTTCAAGTGGAAGAATTGCAGGAAGAGCAGGTAGATGAAGAAAGAGTGCAAGCTCAGAATACTAAGACTCTTCACAATTAATTCTCCTAAAATAAGGAAGTCATAGCTCCAATTGTGTATTCTTAAACACTGGAGTGAAAAGCAGTATGGCCAAATACCACTGAGATGAGAAATTCCATTATTTGAAAACAAAATTATCTTAAAAAAATCCTCAAAAATCTTTAATATCTATCAACACTCTTCCCAAGCATAAAAAAATGTGATTGCCATACAATTCTGTAGTGCTCACATGTAGGAGGGGTATTAAATAGGGCAAGATTTCAATCCCAGAGAGTATTTTTAATTTGTTCTGTGATGGGATTCCCAAATGTCCTCTCTTGTTTTTATGCCTACTTCTATTGCCCAGATGCTTGTCACATCTGAGAATTACCCTTATCTGGCTGCATGAGCCAGGAGGCAGTTGGAACAGATGATCCCTTGTCTACAAGGCATTGAGATATTATGCGAGGAATAGGAGAGAAGCATTGAAATATCGTGAGAAGGAAAGTTAACTACATACTGGGGATAAAATCCTGGGTGTATTTCAGCTGACTTTGTTGAAACCAGACTTTCATCTGTGGTGATGCTAGCAATGCTTTTAAAATAGAAGCAGAAAACTATTCTGTTTCAGAGCGTTATGTATAAACCAAAGTAATTAAATGCCTAAAGGTGAGCTAAAACCCCCTCTATTTTCCTGTGAAAGTGATCATCCTCTATTGAATGACTTAGAGAGTTCTAAATTTATGTTTAATCTTTTTTAAAAAATTCCTCAAAGACTGGCAACACTATTGAAGTTAAACCCTCTCTGTTTTCAGTTATAGGAAACGACAAAGAGTTTTCTGTTGTAGAATAAGAAATACAAACAATGGCAATAAATATTTATTTCAATATACATAATAAAAATAGTATGGGTACTTTTTTTACATGACATCCAGTTCTTCTTTTGCTACCTTTCCAATTTAATCCTCCTGCTGCTCAGAATGTATTCCTGCTGCTCAGAATGTATTCCATTCAGAATGTATTCCAGTAGTTAGAGGACTACTCTCCAACATGAGTAGTCCTACTGTTTTTTAGACCTTATGTTTCTTCAAAGATGTAACACACTCAAGGCTGACAGGAGAGAACAGAAACTTTTGTCCTTCTAGTAGTTTTCACAACTAAGACAAGTGGAAGACAAGACTAAGAAATATTTCTAAACCTTTTTCAGAAAATGTGTTTGTAACAGAGATAAATTACTCTCTGAAGGAAAAGCAGTACCTCCAGAAAGTGTTTCAAATGTGGTGATAATATACAGTGAGATTGTTTATTTTTCACTAGTATTCTGTACCAGTTCCACTGATTAAGTTATCGAGTTTCCAGCCAACCCTACCAAAAGATTGGAAAAGTCATTTTGGTACCTTGTTATAGCTTATGCAAGACAATCTATCTTACTCAGTTATTTACCAAAAAGTATAACCATCTTTTCTCATAGCCTTAAAATGATACAAATCTCAGATAAAAGTTAGTTTTGAAAACCTCATGGTGTCTAAACTTCATAATGTCCCAATTTCCAGTAAGTTGTGCAGAGAATAGGCATAAGAATATCTTGTTTGAGAAAGCAAATGCTTTTAAGAATAAATTGAAATAAAATGGCAATTTAGTTAAGAAATCCTCAATTACTTGGAACTCTTAAGATCTGATTTCCAGAGAAGTTCTTCAATGTTCTTTGTGCACTTCACAAACACAATATTTTTGTGGTTTGTTTTTGTAATAAGGCTTTATTAAGCAGGTCTGAGATTTCCTTGGGCTAAAGAAAAGAGTCTTAAATCAAGGAAATTTGCATTATATGTCAAAAACCCCAAGAATTATTTATAAAAATAGAAAGTAAAAAACAACCCAAAAAGATAGATATTACCAAGATGGAAGAAGTTGTTACCATGAGAGCTGGAGTGGTTTAGGTTCCAGGGACACCTTATAGAAGCTTTCCAGTACCTAAAGGAAGTCTACGAGAAAGCTGGAGCAGGATTTTTTAGAAGGACGTGTAGTAATAGGACAAAGGAAAGTGGCTTTAAACTGACAGAGGATTAGATATTAGGAAGAAATTCTTTGCTGTGAGGGTGGTGAAATACTGGAGCAGGGTTCCTCAACTTGTGGATTTTCCATCATTGTAGTATTCAAGGCCAGGTTGGGCAATCTGGTCTAAAGGAAGATGTCCCTGCCCACAGCAAGGGTTTGGAAATACATGATCTTTAAGGTCCCTTCCAACCATTTTATGATTCCAAGTTTTTATTACTTTGGGAAATTAAAACATAAGACAGTAACAATTGTATGTAGTCAGGCAAAATATTAAATCTAGACTTTTCTCAGCTGGTATAAAGCTCATTATAAAAACTGCTATTGGAGCTGAGATAGAATCATATGAAGTACAGAATATTGAGTTAAACAGCACAGAGATCTACAGGAATGCAAGATAGTCTTTTCTGAAACAGCAGTAGCTCTAAGGCATTGTGGCTGGCATGGGTTCCTACTCCACTGTGAACTGTTCCCCAGGTGCAGTGTACCTCTGTCCTGGTGGGCTGTGGTGCAGGGTTGCTGCTTGCATGCACACCTCCCTGCCAGCACAGGGGAGACTCGTGAAAAAGAGGGGCTATAAGGTACTGGTAGGAAGGGACATCAGTGAGTGTCCTTAGTGTAACAGTGTCCTAGGGTGTCTCAGACCAGGACAGTCAACAGTCTTTTCATATGAAAACACAGTAGAATAAGAAAGAAGCTTGCAAGCTGCAGGACAGATGGGGTAGGAAGACAAAATGAGAGTAAGAAGGAACTAAGTCCAGTACATTAAAGGAGATGATTACCTTTCATATTTGTACTCGTGTGAAAAAGTCATTAAAACTTCGACTTATTGGAAGTTAAAGTTAGTGAAAGGAGGCTCATTTTATGCAGAAAAGAAGAATAATGGGAATGGAAAAGCATAAATTAAAGAGAATTAAGACATGATGAGAAGTAATAAAAAGGTAAGTTTCAAACATCCTTCAAAGTAAAATGCAGTCATCGCATCTGATGAGAGCATCCTATTCTCAGTTTTATAAATGGGCTTAGAGATCTGGGGGGTGAGGCATGTCAGGACAATTAAAGTTGAGATAGGAGTAAATATTAGAATATTAGAAATAAGTATTGAGTATAATTTTCTAAAACTGGATAAGATTGATAATAGAAGAAAAGGATTCACAGCATAGGGATGGGTTCACATTACTATGAAATCTATTTCTGTTGAACTCCAGAAGGTTCTTTGAAGTGCTGACAAGAAGGATGAACACAGAGGAACCATAAAAACTAAGGTGATGATAATACAAGTGAACAGAAGGAGCATCCAGAAAAACAGAAAAGAATTAGCAGAACAGTCTGTACTGATTTATGGTCAGCATGAGAAAAAACTACTCTTTGATGCCAAATACAGTCAGGTGATCAAAGACCACAAACTGAAAAAGGTGTTGCAGAAACGTGCAATGAGCATGAGGAGAGACAAGTGAATAAAGTAGATGTATTCTGAATGGAAGAGAACTACCATTTAGGAGGACAAGAATAATTTTCCAAATAGGTATATTGCACAAAATAAAGGGACATGAACATGGATGACATGGCTAAGGAATACTTTAAGATAGGATTGACTATGTTTTAAGATAGGTGCAAGTGAAAGAAATGAAAGGAGATCATGTTGTCAGAAAAGATATTGAAGAAAAATGCAGCATATGGACAAATCATCTTCCAATTCCTTGTTTTTCTCTTAAAATAAAAGAAATAAAGTATTAAAAACTTAACAAAAAGGAAATACACAAGCAACTTAGAAATGCAGACAATATAATTATCTTATGGTAATGACTATTATTAAAGAGCACACTAAACAAGAGAGATCAAGATTAAATGAAAGGTGTGGAGTACTTGGAAGGTGAAAGGTGTAGAAATATGTTATTAAACATTATAATTAAATGGTCAGGAGGAAGAGAAAAAGCCAAAGACAATCTTGTTGGGTACTGAGTGAGTGTAATTATGGGACATTCAAGGGCAAGGGGTATGGACATGATGTAAGAACTACTTGCTTTGTTAGAAGGCAATGAATGTTGAATAAATAAATTAAGAACTGCTGTAACTGATGCTCACAATAATTCCACAATGAATCAAAGGATGACTGAAATCAGGAAGAGAAGCTGTGTTTTCTGTTTTCAAGAAGTATTTATGCATGTAAAATTGATGAGAATTAAACATCTGAATTTTAAAATCTGGTATAAAACAATGCAACAGAAACTGAATCATACTAGCTATTAAGAGACTCTCAGAGTGGTGTTGTTCATCTTCATACTTATTTCAACAAGAATTTTTCTTTTCTAGTCTAACTTCAAGCTTTTCAAAATTCTTTATTGTGTGCTTTGAATAAAACCTTCCCTTTAATGAAAAGCAGTTTGCAAGTAAATTCTGCTTGGAATGCTGGTTCTAAAATCTAAATGAAAAAGATCACAGTATATGCTACTAGTTATTTCAGCATGAATTTTACCTCTTGAAAATAAATGTCATGTTTTCCACATTTGATCACACCAGTCAGTTAATGCACACTGTCTATTTTGATCATACCCAAGTTGGACTGCCAAGGTGAAGAGCATTACAGAATGAATTAACATATGAAAGCACAGATTAAAGTGCATGTTGTGCACATGAATTCTCTTGGCATGATTTTTTATTTTACAGACTAAAAGAGTAGACCTTTCAAAATAAAACTTCACCATTGGTTCATTTGGGTTTTTTTTCCATTCTTGGAATCAAAAGTGTATCTTCTGACACGTGCATACCTGTGCTACATTCTGCTAGTCATCTCTGAAAAACAGCCAAGTTGTATCATCTTGCAGCATATGAATAATTCTCTTTTGTTACAGTTTGAATATGGAATAAAAGGAGTAATTGGAACTTTCACATGTCATGGATGTTTACATTTCATATCTATGTATGAATAGGACTAATTATTGGATTGAGTATGAAGCATTACACTCTTTAAGAAGTAGCATGTTATCTCACAAGACTGTTCACTCATAGTTGTGGCTCTGGGGTTTTTTGGTTGGTGTTTTTGTTTTGTTTGTTGGTTGTTTTTTTTTTTAATATAATTTTGGTTTTGGTAACAGTAGACCTATTATAGATGATTTTTTTCTTTGTCGTTTGTATTGAATTAACAGAATAGTCCATATGTAATTGAAAGCTTTCAGGAAATAGGTACAGCAACAAAGGTTCTGAATTATAGAGCTCTACTATGATCTTGAGTCAAAGTTTATACTGTGCTTTCCCCACTTGGTCTGGAGAGATGGATGCAAATTAACAGTGTATGCTATTTAATTTTCAAGTCTCTAAGTTTTTTCTCTAATTCTATTGAAATAGGCCTCAGCAAGAGATTTCTAGGAAAAACTAGATTGATAAATATGTGCACACAGTTTATCACAGTGTTTGTTAGTTTATTACAGTGATTGTATTTGGTAGGAAGTTAAAGTTCTAGGATACAGATCTTCTGAGTAAATAGTTTGCTTTTCTAAAGTGTCTTGTGCAAAAACTGTAATCCAAAAGATTTTTAAAGTGCTAAGTAAAACAGCTGAGCTTAAATAATAAATAATAATACATAAAGAAGATTTAAAAATAGTTCAAGTATATGAGGGAGATGCAGAAAGAGATAAATAAAACAGACTTCTAACAGTGGAGTTTGTGCAGGCACTGATATGAGAGTGAATTCTCTAAGGCAACTTGCAGAAGAAGGTAGAATTTGCTATACAAGTCAGATGAGATAAACAAAACCCTAATTACTTTCTAAGAGTATGTTCCCTTCTCTTTTTGTCCTATATGTCTATGATACACTGATAATTATATTTAAAAAGCAGTCATACTTCATAAGAGGCAACTTTTCTCACCATTGTAAATATATATGAAAAAGCCAAGATAAAAAATTGTACTTGCCACTCTTGTCTTGTCAGGAAAAGTTACTTTACAGCATAGCAATACGAAGTGTAAAATCTCAAGATTTCTAGTTAGTACTTCAGGGAGAGGGGTCTCTGTACTTTTAAATGCTCAATGTGAAGATAAGCTTGTGAATGTGCCATGAAGAAGATGATTTAACAAGCTCAAATATACACATGTGTGTATAATTTAAGAGTTGGAGTCTGGTTTGTTTGTTTGTAGTTTGTTATGAAATGTGTATCATGTTTCTGTGAAAGAGCAACTCAACGCTTTGTGCTTTCTCTCAGATGAAATCCCTCCACTAGAAGAGGGGGCTTGCTCTGAGCATTCTTGGGGAAGAGAAGCTTCAGGGGTGCAAAAGACAAAGCAGGAAAGCTGATCCAATATTTAAGGGATAAGAGAGCAGAAAGCCTGGAGAGGGGATGTAGACTTACATTCAGACTACAAAGCTGGTGGAAAATAAAAAATATCCTAAAGTCCCCAAAGAGTTAAGAACTGCCGTAACTGAACATCAGAACTTGAAACAAAAGTATAGAAACTGCCAGCACATAGTGACTTGGGAGAGACATTTTTATAATTATTCTTGTTCTCTTATTTTCCTCAGGAAATGGATTTTCTACATTAAAAAGAAATTTGTTATAGTCCAAGGAAAATCTGGGTTTGAATGTAGGGGTAATTTCTGACATTTGAGGATGTTCATTTTAAAATGATCTATCAGCTTTGACCAACTGTACTGAATTTGGATGGGATAGACTTAATTTTCTTCATGGTAGATCCTATGGTCTTATGTTTTACATTTGTGACCAAAACAATGCTGAACATTTTATCAGTGCCTACTCACCATCCAGGCTTCCTCTGCTTCCCTTACTTCTGGGAATGGGAAAGAAGGTGGGAGGGGACACAAATGGGACATAGATAACCCCAACCAATAAAAGGGATGTTCTAGAACCTATGGCGGCATGCTCAGTGACAAAAGCTGATGGAAAGAAGGCAGAAGGGACCACACTACTGGAATGAAGGAGGAAGGGACTCCTCATAACACTCCCAGGGTTATGGTGTTTGTCTTCCCATGAAACCATCAGGCCTGATGTAGGCCTGCTTTTCCTGGGGGCAGTTGAACATTGCCAAAGCAGCCGATGAATCCTTCATCTGCTTTGCTTGCACACACAGCTTGTGCTGTACCTATTAAACTGTCTTTGTCCCAACCCACAAGTTTTCTCACTGTTACTCTTCTTTCTCTCCTCCATCCCACTATGGGGGAGTGGAGGTGGGGTGTGGTTGTGGTATGTGAGGGAGCAGCTCTGGTGCCCTACCTGATCACTGCAACTAAAAAATATCCACACAGGGTCAGTCAAAACATGTAAACTGTTAATCTTAACATTCACATGAGACAATGATGCAACAGATGGCTATTTCATATTGAGCTCTTAAGTACAGAGCTTTCATAACCCAGAATTATTGATTGGGAAAAGCTTGTTCATAATAAATAGACTTTCAATCTTTTCCAGAGGCAAAATACATGGAGGAAAAGCACAAAGTTAATAGGTTTCACCTGCATCAGACCTGTATCCAAAGAGACTTATTTACTCTCCCATTTGACAAAAAAAAAAGAATTGATGTGAATACTTTGCTTCATAGGCAAACAAATTTAGTCATAGATGTTGTTATATATATTTATTTTCAAAGATGCTACCATATGTCTTTAGATAAACAGTATGGAAAACACATTTGTTAGGTAGGTGGGATTGTTTTGCATTAAGTGGCCAGCATTTGTATAAAAACATGGGATTTACCTTTCTAAATGAAGTAGTTGCAAAGAAATATTTTGATTTTTTTTTTCATATATCATGAATTCTAGTGATTTATTCTATTAAGGGTTGATATAAAAATGGATTACTAACTTTTGTTTGCTTGATTTTTTTTTTAGGATTTATTTATACCTGTGGTGGAACTTTAAAAGGACTTAATGGCACTATAGAAAGCCCTGGCTTCCCATATGGATATCCAAATGGTGCAAACTGTACCTGGGTTATAATAGCAGAAGAAAGAAACAGAATACAGATCGTCTTTCAGTCTTTTGCTCTAGAAGAAGAATATGATTATTTGTCATTATATGATGGGCATCCTCACCCTGCAAACTTTAGGACAAGGTAAAGAATAAATATTATTAAAATCTCACTTGTTGTAATAAATAAAAAATATATGATAAAATAGTTTTAGCTAATGTTTTTAAATTATGGATTCTTTCTTATTTAGTCATTAAGGTGTGCTTCCTCTAATTAATCATAGGTGTCAAAATGTATATCATGCTTTTATTCTAGTTAAAGTAACTGCTGAAATTAATCTAGCCCTCATAAAATTGGTCTCAATGAAATGTAATTAATTAAGACGCATATGGGCATGGATAAATTAATGTAAAGTGAATATGAGATTGTGGAGGTCTCAGTTTACATGATCTAGTAGCAGTGAAACTTTTGTAATCTTTGCAACAGAGGGCTTTTTAAAGAGATCAGGAAAATTTAATCAAGGTAGACTAGGTAATTTTGTGTGTGTGTGTGTGTGTGTGTGTTGAAATATGAACATTTTCTAACAAAAAGGGTTTAAAAAAAGTGAAAACATCTGTTTGAGATATCAAGAGTGTGATGTGCCACAGAACATTTTCTATCAGAGCCTACTTCAGAGTCTTAGTCCAGATGTTCAGTTCTGGAAGGCTGCAGCTTGCGGAATACATTATAATTCTACAATACCAATAGATATATTACTTACACATCTGCTAGTTATCTTTACTATCATCTACCTTGACTTCTGTAAGTCAATTTGTTATCTACCTAGACTTGTGTAAGGCCTTTTGTATCGCCACACAACATCTAGTTAGAACTAGTTGTTAAATGGGAGAAATTTGTATTTCATTGGGTGGACTGTTTGATGAATAACACAGTGGCCACGTGGCCACACCCAAAATGTCGCAGTCAACAGCTTAAAGTCCAATTAGAAATCAGCAACAAGTGGTGTCTCTCAGGGGGTCTGTATGGACACAAATACTATTCAATATCTCTGTTAAGGATGTGGTCAGGGGGATTGAGCGCACCCTCAGGAAGTCTGCAGATAGCACCGAGGCAAGTGGTGCAGTTGATTTGCTTGAGGGGAGGGATGCTATCCAGAGGGACATCAACAGGTGGAGGAGTGGGCCAATGAGATGAGGCCAAGTGTAACATCCTGGTCAGTTCCCAGTATCCATACTGACTAGTGGATCAATGAATGTAGAACAGTCCTGAAGAGAAAGACTTGGGGATATTGGTAGATGAAAAATTGGACATGAACCAGTAACACAGATGAGCACCTCCTCTACAAAGACAGGCTTAGAAAGCTGGGGATGTTCACCCTGGAGAAGGGAAGGTTTT